>OMPJ01008594.1:0-103565 GCA_900312935.1 Carapus acus | reverse complement strand
ATGCATCAGTCTGTGTGCAATGAATAAGTATAGTGTACAAGTTACACCTTTTGAATGCAATTACTGAAATAAATCAAGTTTTTCAAAATATTCTAATTTACTGGCTTTTACCTGTATTTCGGTTCTTGTTTTGGCTGCTCTTATCTTGGCAGATTTTACAATCAGTTACAATGTAACATGTGTGCTTTTTTTCCCTTGGTTAAACTGACATGACAGACTACAGCCAGCATGACCAAAAAAAAAAAAAAAAAAAGAAAAAACTCCATGTCCTGATGTCAACTTGCTTCTTTCTTCATATCATGCTCTAAACAATGCCATCACTTCAATCAATAAGTCTGCAGTGAAACGTAAACAATGTTATTATTTTTCCCATCTAAAAGGTTGTCGTGCATTTCCAGACCTATCACTCTGCTTCACTTTTCTGTAAGCACTAAAAAAACGAAACCTGAAGACTTCACAAGTTCAACGACTAAAAATTCTGACTCTTGTTTGACAATAGATTATCCACATTTTGATTTCATTTATTTCAGGGGTAAGAGTGTTGTAGCTGCAGCATCTCACAGAGCGAGTGGACTGCTGATGATTGTCATTCTGGATAGTATTACCATTCCTCTCTCATCATCTGATACCACTAATACGCAAGGAAAATGAGAACCTTTGAAAATAATGAACAGTCTTCTTTCATGTTTGCTTATTCGATGTGTGAACTATGAATTCAAACCTAACATAAAAAAAAAATCCTTATTACCTACCTCTGGTAAGACAGCAAATCATGTCAGTTCAGATGTGAGTAAGGTTAATATCCTAAATTCATAATTTCTCATGAATTCATATAATTGAGAATACTGACAAATAAGGGGAGACTTTGAATTCCTACCATCTTAATGCCACCAAATCTTCATACCAACTCCAACACACTGAAATGGGTCATACTCGGAGGGATATGCAAGCAGTGTATCAAATTATAGCTGCTGCAGCTAAAAGGTTATGATGGCAAGCATAGATAGAGCCAATGTGTTGGAGAAGAGTAGGAGGTTTACAGTCGAAGATTATCTCTCTTGACCTGCCAAGCAAAGTGCGACTGGGTCCAAACTTTGATAATACATCATATCACATGAGGTGAAAAAGCTTTACATCGCCCACACGCACAGCAAGAGAACTGCCACATTCACAGAGAGACAGGTCAGTTACAAAGGGGTCTCTGCGTTGTATATTTTGAGCTGTTACCTGAATTTTGTTTGGCATACATCTTAATACTGTTCTCGCATAAAGATCAGTAGCGCATTAACAATAGGCAATAAATATCTTCTTTTTTTAACCAGTTACTTAATACATCAATTTATATATGGTTTGTTCAACCATTTATCAACGCACTGTTAAAAACTTACAAAATACAATCAATTCAAACTCTAATATCATGTTTTTGCCTACATGTGAGCCCCAAAGGAAAAATTATTCTTTCTATGGTCAAGTAATTTTTTCTGAATATTATGCAAAACCTGACAATTCAACAAGAAAGCTACATGGGTGGATTTGCTACTATGTTTCATGACAAACCCTACTACTGTCAGTAAACAAAGGGGATAGAAGGCCACCAGGCTCAATAAACATGCACTCCTAACACTGTCTGTTCCACATAAATCAAAAGAAATCAATGCCAGATTGAGGATTGTGGCCTCTGTTGTGCAAATGAAGCCTGGTTCCCGAATAAGATAATAAATCCCTGCCACATTATTTTGCCTTTTGATAAATGGAGCGACATGATGGAAGACTGCAAGTGGGATCAGGGAGCACAAAACTGACTGGGAAAACCTCTGATAAAACATGAGGAAGGGCTTTGATACACTAACACAGCCAATCAGTCACTGTATGTCACACAAGAGGGATCAGTATTAACCAAGCACTATTAATGATGATGATTTACCATTGATTTCATAAATGGCCTTATTGGAAAAGTAACTATGGTAACGGTAGAAAGTTTGATGATTCCTTTAATGTTGAACAGCTGCAAGCGATCCATCAGGGTAGGAAATGCCCCAGTCAGCACTTCGCCAAAGAGGCAGCAAGGTTTGCTATCAAAAGCCAGGCAGGTTTTAGCCTCTGACTGATGTGGGATCAGTGTCATGTGCCAGCAATGCCCAAGGGCTGGATTGGCGTAAAGGTAGGAAATAACTTGGCTTGGCTTGCCAGGGTACATCTTTGTACCTCGGCCTCAGGGGCAAACGATGGCAGGAATACAAATTAGAAAAAGTCTACCCTGATAGATGCCACCAGCCTTCCCGCAGCCACCATAAGGCTGTTTGCACATCATGATTGCCATCTCATGTTCCATTGGCACCATTACCAAGCACGCCGTCAACCACACTCTCAACCTATGCAGTACTAAGGAAGAGGAATATAGTGGCAAAAAGACATTAATTGTATCTGTGGCTTTGAAAAATTCTTCTGTACATATAGGGATGACAACACCTTATAGCAATGACAACACCTTTTACATGGGGCACACAGATTTGTGTAGCTGTTATTATATAAGTACATTTCTGCCTCGTTGAGCAGCAGAAGGCAGCGTGCAGTGTGGAATGAAAAGGCAAGAATTCAAAACAAAAAAAGAAACCACAAGATTGTGAAAAAACATTTAAGACATTTAATATGGAGTTGTAGTGCCTTTTGATGCTTTTACGCTCTCTTACGTGAAAAAGTCAATATTATCAAGTGTGACTTATAGGCGGGGAAAATGCGGTACTTGCAAATATAGAGGGAATATTTTATAATGGTTATTTCTCCAAACTATGGTTGGTCATCATTTTCTATGTGGTTTTGTTCTCTTCCTTTATTTATGGTAAGTGGTGCAGCATTATCACTCAGCTCCCCATGCAACTCCGACTCAGACAGGGGCATGTACACCTTATTCAGCCTCCATTAGTTTTAACAGTCGGGAGGACTACCTCTGTCAAATTCCATGGCCTTTGAAATTCACAACAACGTCACAACAGCAAACAACAAACATAACCGCTGTGTTTTTTTTTAAGTATTCCCTCCCTCCACCTACCCATTCCCATCTGTTCTACGCAAAGATGCCCCAAAGGCATCTGTGTTGAAAAGCATTTCTGCAGTCTCTTCATTCGATTTAGCAAGTTAGCATTGAGCACAATGTTGGGCATATGGGGCCCTTTGCACTACTATTAATAAATGCGATAGCAGCTTCATATGCCTTGAGACTTGGGTTCCAAAGAAAGTGCCTGTCTGCAACAGGAGTTGCAGGAAGTCTCTCTCCATCTTTTTTTTTTTTTCGGTCGTTTTCTGTTTCAGTATGTTTGCAGTGTGATGCAGTATGTTTCTTTCAGGATGCAGTACATGTGCCATGCTGCAAAATCTACCAAGATGCATTTTTATCATGCTAATAGATTCAAATTCAGATGTTTTGTTGAAATTTGTCAGATTCATCCATGCTAGGAGTCTCTTCAAACATTTGTGGGAAGTTAAATTCTATTTCTCAAAAGACCTTCAGTCGTTGGCCAGAGTTCCACAAATTGATCATGTGTTGATCAGATTTATTAGAGTGACTAAATCGCTGGTTTTGGGGGCAGTTTTGCACCTGATGGAGGCATTCTCACTCTGATCATGACTTAGAGACTAACCATTACAATAGAAGCGGTTTACATAATGACTTCATAACTCATTTCGTTGAATTGTAACCCCATTGGCTGGCATAGACTTCACCACTGGCCAGGATAACTTGTCTTTATATCCTTGCAATGGCTTTGCTGCCCACACAGTGCTACTGCTGACGATATGGGTGCTTAAAATAAAGGCCTGGCATTGACAAAAGGCCTGTTTAAGACTTGCTAAGTCAACAATCTATGAATTTCGCCCTCAATTTCCATTTGCTGTGTCCCCTCTCTTCACTGCTCCCTTGACATCCTCCCCCAAATCCTCTTCTTCCCATCCACGATCTGTCACCCCTTATTTCCTCTGCCCGTGTCTTGCTTTCTAAGCCTCCTTACAGGCTCCAAATAGAGAGTGACAACTCCTCCTGCTCCCTGGCAAAGTTCATGATTAATGTTTCATTAACCACTGATTTTTAAAAACACCCCCCTCTCTTACACTTGTTTAAGCTTTAAAATTAATAAATAAGCAAAGTGCCCCTTGCCATTGAGAGATATAGCCTATTCTCTGCCCTCCTCTCTAGTTGTTCAAATAATGGTCACTGTTAATGGCACCCATGCACTCACAATGTGCATTCTTTCGAGAGACCAAAGGAAGTGGCACTGTTCCAGAGTTTAATGTGTTGACTGAGTGTTGTATCTCGTTTCGCCAAGGACCTTGGTACTTGAGTCGACACAATGCTAAAGGTTTATGAGAATTCTTCGGTAAATGCTTCCTGGAGCACACCACTACAAGATTAATATAGGTTCAAATAAAGGCCTGGGCACATTAGAACATAAGATGACATAACTGTGCACCAATATCAACATTGTGTTATAGCTGGAATGATGAAAGGTTTCCAGATGTCATAGCGCAAAGAGAAGAAAGATATATGGCACAGACCCGCTCAAGAGTATTGCTGGTTTGAACTAAGGCATTACAATTCATCTTCATAAGTGACAGAAGAAATGAGAACAAAGAGAGAAGCTAGTTTCCAAATCAGTCTCATCTTCAGACTCCATTTCATACTCCCAGAGGTCGAAAATTTATGACTGATGGCCAGACATGAAGCAACTGGACCAACATTTTATGTACTATATTCTAGAGAAGTAACGAGCTCGGTATTTTTGCCAATGATACTTTCCATGATACCATACGACACCATGAAATGCAATTGTGAGATTGCTTCAACGTCAAAAAATATTCAACAGTACCTTTGCATGAACTCATCTATGCAATGTTTCTACATGCAATAGGAATAGCTATAAAATTATCAAGTACAGCAGTTCAGCTATATGTAACCAATGACCTGTGGCCTGATCTTGAAAATTATTGGTCCTCTTAGAGTTTGCCAAGTCTGTAATTAACTGTCCAGAACAGGGTGACTTTAAAGGTTAGTTTCAAAATATATCCACAGAGTAAGATTGATGCGCAATTCACTCATCAGGAAAGTGCTCAGTTGAAATAAAATTAATTTTAAGATTGTCATAAACCCACTCGTTTTCTGCTTATTGATGCCAAAGTAGGAGTGAACATCTGCTGGGTTTAGAACTGCAACTTGCAGTATGTACTGTATATGTGATCAGAAACTTAAAAATGTATGATGTGATATGACAGCTAATTGTCTACATCACTAAAATCTTCAAGAGAAGCAAAGTGTCGAAAGCGCTCTTTCCCAAAAGCCAATGTTATTAGCAAACAAAATATTAAGTGGAGGCTTTTTCCACACATCTATACAAAGTCAACAATTTATTTGACTGACTTAATTTCTTTACACATTGACACAATTTTCACCATGTTAGGACAAATAAGTCCCCAAAAATTCACCAAAACAGTGGTGGCATGTTAGTTTTGAAGTCTTGTATCAGAAAAGTAAGTAGGCATTTATCAGTTAGGCATTTGCTCAGCATTTGTGCTTGACATGAAGCAGAAGTCATAATTTTCAGAATAGAGAGAATTAGTGTACAGGTCAATAATGATTCAGTGCAGACTAGAGGGCAGAGAAAACAGCGAAACAATGCTCAGGCATCTAAACATCACATCCAACACACACTTTTAAGTGTTCTTAATTTCTAAACCATGCATATTCTATGGATGTGCTCAAGGCCACATGAAGCTCGGGACGCTGAGATAATCTGATGTGGTCAAGGCTGGGGTGGCAGTACGAGCTAGAGCTTCAGGTACCATTTTTACCCCTACATTATGGTCTTGTTGAAAATAAAATCACATTTTATGAGACGACAGGCTGTTTGACAAAAATGCTCATTTTACATCTAGATCAATGCATCCCACTTCACATTGTTTGACAGACACACTACCAATACAGTAATTACTGAATGCGCATATTGTTCTTGTAGATACTGATGAAGCAATAAAAATCTGAATGTGTAGGAGTACCGTTCCACAAAGCAGAATTGCTGACTCTGGCTTTAAGAGCACATTAATACAAAGGGTAACCACCGTCCTTGTGCCAGCTCCTTTATACTTCACATCTTATTTTAAATCAATACAATTTGCCTCGGGACATGAGTCTTATTAGAATTTGGAGCAATTGATTAACACTCCCTTATCTTGTTGCTTACGTTTTTCTGCCTCCCCTTCTCATGGCACACGTTTCCATCTTGTGATCACAAAGCCTGTAATGAGAAAAATCCAAAATTAATTGTTGAGGGGAGCTGCAGCGCATGCTAGCTCTGCAATAAACGAAGCCGTTGGGCAGAAGGAGAATCCATATGTACACTCCGATAACACAATGCTGCCTTGATTATATTGATTCTTCCTCTATTTTCTTGCTGCTGTCAGACTGGTACCAATGAGGACGATGTGATGATGTGACAATGTGTAGACACGATGAGAAATAAAGTAAAAAGTGCTCCCGTTACAATGGTTAAGTTGTCCAGGAAAATTCTACGCGATCAGAAAGAAATTGAATTTGGTAGGACAATGCAACATATATATAGTAAGAGCTACACTAGTAAAGAATCTAAACAGATAGAGGTATAGGGGTGGGAAAGAGTGCGGTGAATGAATAGGACACAAGGAAATAAAATACATATTAAGAATCAACATATTTACCCTGACAAAGCCATTAGAGGCTATGAGGCATTGTAAATGTGAGAGAGCAGATGTCTTAAATAGGCAGAATCTGTGACTTAATTCTCTTGCGGCACGAGGATGGGGGTAGTCAAACAAAAGGGGAAAAAAAAATTGCGGGTATGATACAGCCCTCTGCAGCTGTTAATGGGGTTTAATAATGGTCTACAGAAATCCTAGAGAAGTTTCACATTAATGGAGCCTGATGGCAAGTGTATGCAGCTCCTCTAATCAATCAATTAGAAATAAAAGAATGCATCATCACATTGGGAAGTGTTGAATTCTTCTGCAAAATAAGGAGCAGTATGAGCCCTTGCTTCACTCCATCCTTTCTCAAAAGCCTGCTCTCCATTGACACTTGATTTCCTTCTCAAAGCACTTGTGGATAATATCAGCCCAATCACTGGTTTGGCAGAAAGTCAGTGTTTGGGTGCTGATCTTCTGATATCACATAGAATATTTTAATGCCTTAAGGTTATCAAATAATGGAAAGATGCACAGATCCAAATCTTCTGAATAACAGTCGCACCATCAATAATGCATACGCAAAGACAATGAAACACAGCAAACCAAAATAACAAGGAAACTTATTAGGTCTCTCTCAGAGTTTTGGATCACGTCATCTTTTGTCACTGCTCAAGTCACACAAGGTCATCTCCTCCACCGATTTCCAAGTATAACAACAATTCTGCAAAATAATTGTCATTCTCATGACTGACATTTCAATACATTTTGTGTTAATGTTGTACATTTCACACTCCATGCTTTTGCATTCCATCTACATTTCATGCATTGCTGTGATTGAGAATAAGCCGAGTGATGTCAACATGTGAAGATCAAGACACCAGTGAAGAAACTAGATAATGTGTTTATGGGCAAATGGAAAATTAAAACTGTCTATTTGAGAAGATCTTCAATCACAAAAAAAATTCAAGTGCACTCTGAAGAGACTGAGGCATCCACTATAGTTTTTAGATCAAGAGTTTATAAATACCTGTTAGCTGCCCTCTGTACGACACAGAGGCAATGTTCAGAAATGATTCAGATGGTGAACGAGATACCGTAGATTGTGGTAAATTTAGTGTAGCAGCGTATGAAATTGGTACAAATTGAATTTCCTAGTGTGAACACTGGGATTATGGGCTCAGTCTGCTAAGAGAAGCATGAATTATAATGAATTTGCCAGGATATGATACAAACATTTAGTGCTCAGCGCAATACAGACAGAACACATACAGTCTATATATTACTGGTGATCAAATAACTAAATGTTCATGATCATTTTAATAGCATTTTCTATTCTTTCTATTCCAGAATAAGATGGTGTTCTCGCTTGTTTGGCTAAGGGGGCCACTTCTTGGGACAGCATGGTTGTGTGCATTGTGCGCCCAAATTTCCTGACGGATACATTATCAGGATGGAATTCTAAAAATTGGTGCTGTATGGTGCAGTTTTATGATTTGTGTGTAATTTATCATCGGCCATACTGTGTTGTGCGACTCATAATGTAGATGAGACTTACCTACAGATACTACCTACTCCTTGTGTGCTTTGCATTACAGAAGCTTTTAGTGTGTATCACTAAAGCAATTTACCACAACAGTTATCTTCTGGAAAAATTATTTCGAATGAAAATCTTGAAAGGCATCACCCAACTATCAGCCAGGGCTGAATTCAAGGATGTATTTATAAAATACTTGTTTGGCATTACTAATGGTTTTCTATCATTGAATACTGTATATTCCAAACAAAAGCACAAAAAGCAACACGCATAAACGAGTTCTGATGAAGAACACACAATAAAAAAAGGACTTTGGAGGATAGAAACCAGTGAGATCCATACTGTGTGCTATGTTTGCGAGTACAGCAGGCATTTTGCCAGAGTTAAATAAACACATTGTCAGTATCTGTGCTCCCGAAGTAACATTCTGGTATTTTGACAGCCCTCTGCTCTGTCGCCTCAGGCTATGCAATGGGATCGTTGTGACATGGACAGCAAAAGAAATGACGATGGTCAGTCCTAACTAAGCAGTGGTGGCTATCCTACAATTTGGCGGCTATGCTACCCCCCTAAAAAAAAAGAAAAAAAAAAAAAAAAAAACATTGCCTTTGTTGACTTGCTGTAAAGTTCCAGTGGTGTGCTTTGGCTGTGGTCAGATTACTTTATGATGGGCAATGTCCTAGATGCTAGATTGTGACAGAGAGCAATATATTTCCCATATGGAAATAAATCAAGAATTTAAACTGGGTTGGAATCGAACTTTAAGCTTGTGAGCAATCAGTCATTGTAATCATTTCAAAAATGAAATTCAATTGTTTGGCAGTACTGGAAATACTCGTGCTACTAGAGTCCAAGCTCACCCTGCTTATCTTCAAGGATATGTTGTAAATCAGGAAAAGGGACAGCATTTCAGGCTGTGGGGTTCATACTGCCATTGGTTCCAACAGTTACTGTGTGTGTGGATGAAGTCCAGTTCAGTAGCAATCCAGCAATCTGATTTGGAAATGCCATATTCAAAGAAAGGGAACTTGAGTACAAATAATAGGTATCCTGAGATTTTGAGTCTTTCTGCTAATTGTCTTGACTCATAGCAGAGCTGTCCAAAATACAACTGTAAATGCATTACTGTCATTGCTTGCCGTACATTTACTTAATTACTAGAGATGTGCGATAATATCGGCCCACCGATATTATCGTCCCGATATTAGCATAAAAATGTAATATCGGTATCAGATTTTTTTGCTTTAAAGCTGATAAAATAAAAACCGATAAAAATACAATAATGCTTGTGTTACACTGAAATAGTGCCCATGCGCTCCTGAAGCATTTACCGGCGCACATATCGATATCGGCTGTTATCGGTATCGGTAAATTGAGAGTTGGACAATATCAGCATATCGGATATCGGCAAAAAAGCCAATATCGGACATCCCTATTAATTACCAAAGCCACACTCCATCACTCATTCATTGCTGGGCTAGTTCCAAATACGGAATCCATACACAACCAATAACAACTTCAATACATGGAACAATCCTATGAATATCAAGCCTGCTGGGGGGCGATTTTCAAAAATCACATCTGACTGATTTTATCAGAACCTGTTTTTGTTTGCTGCTATTGAACATTAGTCTGCTACCCTGCATAGAAGTCACATGCAATCTTTTTGTGGTAATTTGGGAGGTTATGAGTTGAATATGTGAAATGAGGTATGACTGTCAGAAACATTTGATGAAGCATATGTGCCATCATCAATACCCTACATTTTAAGTCAAAAAAGACGAACGTACATCACAAATAACTGATCAATATAAGAACAGAACCAGAAATTATAAGATGCATGCTTTCATCCTATCAATCCTCAGCATTGTTCACTTTGTTGGAAGGAGCCACAAATGTGCTTTGAAAACTAAATCAATCTATACTTTTGAAGGAAAAGCCAATGTATATTTTTTACTATTGGAGTATTAAACCAGATCATCTCAGGATGGCTTCTTAAAAAAGAAAAAGAAGGAAAAAAGGAAAAAAAAAGCCCTTCTGTAAATGTTCCCTAAATGATTCACTGCGTTCTGTAATTAACTTGTGAAACACTGTGGCTGATATTGTCTTAAATTACTGCCTCAAAATCCTTAAACACAGTTTTTCCTTTACATTTAATTAACTATGGCCAAAAGGGAAAGAGGGCGGAGAGCGGGGGTTAGACCGAGAGAGAATGAGCGAGATCACATCTCAAGAAACTGGCAGCTCAGTTGACAGAATTGGATTCATTTTCTGCTGAACGCAATCACTGATTAAAGCTGATTGTGCTTATAATCGGACTTAAGAGGAAGCATCAAATTGCTTTGAAGGTACTCTGGAAAAATATGTCCGCAGCAAATCTTATTCCACACTAAACAAATCAAATGTGCTTTTGACAGCAAGACTGCAGTCAACTTTGTGCTTCCCTTCTGAGCCTGAGAAGTCTTGCACTCTTATTACAGAGACGTGGAATATATAGTTGAAATAGCTGGCACAGGTGTGAGTATGAAGAATCTTTTTGGAAGTGAAATGAGCTGCACACCTCAGCTACTTTGATATCTCCTCCCAAAAATTTGTTCTTTGTAATTTCTTGTCACATGCAGTAAATGTTCCCATATGAAACAAAATGAGATGCTGCCTATTAGCTAAAATTTCAACCCACAAAATCATTAAATCAACCCTGATTCAAAGATAAAAAAGAAAATGTTGGATTTCACACAAAAAAGCGAGCAAATTAAGACCCAAAAGCAAAATCATTAAATACTGTCTCCATTCACATACCAACAACAATGCCTCACCACCAGCTGCTGTTTTACACAAACACCCACACGGTGAGAATGTTATTGCCAATCGATAATTAGATGGGAGATGTGTATCAAATATGCCACAGACCTAGCAGCTCCCCTGATCTCATGTGTATTCATGTGGAAAAATATTTTTATACAAAAAGAAAGGGATTGGACCTCAGAGAAAGCATAGAAGACTCAATACACTATCTTTACATTTTGAAGGCAATCACACTTGAAACATGAGAATATCATTGATTTATGATGCTTTTTATAATATGAAATAAAGGAAACACTATCACAAACATGTGAGAAATCACATGTATTTCAACTACCCAAACAGTCACTGATCCCTGTGATGCCTTTATCCATTCAAATGGTACAGTATGTGCTTTATAAAGGTACTTGCCATTAAAAGGTGCATAAAATTTGATCTGTTGTGGCTATAGTACAATTAACAACTCTATTTCCATCTCATGACTGAAGTTGAAATTCTGCAGATGGGGAGCCTGGCTGCTTACAACTGCGTTTTTAATCAGGAAGAAAAGAAATACAAAATGTGCATTTTGTGAATTTCAGAAGAACACAGTCAGTTTTGTGTTTATATACCCAAGCATGATTGATAAAGATATAAGGCCACTCGCATCAGAGTATCCTGTCTTGCATTTGAAGAAAATATTTTCTCTTTGGCATCTGACAGAACTCCTCTGGTGGCTCTCTTTTCCATTTATTCATACCTTTTACATACAGTCCTTTGCGGCATCTTTTAACTCTGACCTAAGTAAGGCTGACTCTGCCCTGCTTTTCATTCTTTTTGGTTGGCTCTACTGACACAAGTAGAGACTTCCTTGGGTTCTTCTCAGTTCCCCTAACCCCAAAGTGTTACAATTGAGGGAAAAACACCTCAGTGGCTACATTACAGAAAGACAGCTGGTAACCAAAGCTGATCATTTTTCATATTCACATTGCAGGTAAGCACTTATAAAAACAATAAAAAAAAAGGGCAAAAAATAAATTAATAAAAATGCATTCCTCTGTGTAATGATAAAATAGGTAAAAAAAATTCTCTTAATCCTCTCCTCCTATTAGATATTAGCTGCTCCATTCAAGATCGCCACAGCAGATCACCTGCTAAAACCTTCCTATGTATTGTCAACTGACAGCAGGTCTACGGAAGTCCTTTCTCACTACAAATAGGGTTACGACATGCCGAAGTCATTCATTTGTCAATTTATCATATGTGCTGCAGATACAGACAGAGTGAAAGAGTGAAGAGAAAGAGAGAACATATTCCACAGTATTGATCCCTTTAAATATTGTAGTTGGTGTATTGATATCCCTACTAGTGGTGCGTACTGTGTAGCAGAGTCTACGTTTGGGAAGATGAAAGTAGAAGAAAGCTTGTACAGAGCCTGATACTGAGCTTGGTCTCTTAGGGCTTTCAGGGTGTGTTCGTGTATGCGTGCATGCATGCATCATGTCAGTATCCATGTGTTGAGCTCGGAGAAAGGAGTTATCTTGCAGAATTAATCAGAAAGTTTTTTGTTTGTTTTTTTTCCAACATATACATAAGCATCTGTTCTCCATGACTTAAAATGCCTTTCAATGATAAACAAAGTGACAAATCAATTTGCATATATTACCAAAGTTATTCAAGATCCAGACATCATGTCATTACCAAGTCCTGAAATCACCCTTTAGTCTGTATCTCAAACAATTTTAACCTGCCTTAATTGTGAATGTTCACTTGTTCATTCATTTTAAATTCACATTGTGGTATTTTTATTTTGTCTACTTCAAAGAAAATTTCCAAGATGACAGTTAATGGACATGGCAACTGCTGTAATTAATATAGGAGCATAACTTAAATACATTCAGCCTGTATTGGCTATGCTGCATTCTGCTGTGGAATCTTTAACATTTTATTACTGAACAAATATTGATTTTATATCAACATGCTGCAATAGGCATACTACATCAGCAACCTCGGGGTCCATATACTGTAGATTCCGTACGTCTACTTCAGCTTGCATTTGTGAAATTAAAAACACAAGGTGTTTTTGGGCAGTAGCTAACTGGCTGCCGTTGCAAAGAATTTGGCAGAGGATTGTTTCTTCCCAAAATCAAACATTTTTGTCATTAGAATTTTAAACGAGCCTCCCTCCCCTTTTTACTGTGTTTGCTCACATCGATCAATTTCGTGTTTGTCAAATGTGAGTGTTAGGTCATAAAGCCCTTTAATTAAGAGGAATTCAAAGTCTGACAACTTTTGCTCTGCTTTTACTGCTGCAGTTTTGATTTACCAAGTGATCTGTCAATCATTGAACCATCAAGACAGTGTTGTTCTTTTCTACTTTCTGTGATCTCCATCTTCTGGCAATCATGAGATGTAACTGATGATACCACCAATAGCATTTTGCTGGGTTTTTGCACCAAAGCCGACTGGATGCACCCTTTGGTCAATTGATAAATTGCAGTTAGCAACTACTGACATTTCTTCATAAAAGAGGAACATGGTAGTTTGATATTGATAAATATAGGTTGGCATACAAAGAAACCAGGATGGAAACTGGGAAAAATTGGAGTATACAGAAGGGAGCATGCAAGTTCACAGGCATATTGAATGCGGTATGTGACTGAGTATTCGATAACATAAGTATAGGAGTAGCATGACGACTACAGAATAAAACAAACAAGAGCATCTCTATGACAACGGGCCATGGGTTTTCTTTTTTATATCTCACCCTAAAATTCTCTGTCCCCCCCTCTTCACTCCAACCCCTCTGACAGGGCCAGTATACATGCTGTCTGTGTGCCAACTTCTCTCAGCTCTGGGGATGTGTTGAGCAGTACTTTATCTCCAGAAAACAGACCATCCAGCCACCTCCTCGGCAAGAAATGAGGGCCAGGGATGGAAAAAGACTGGCATTATTGTTTTCCTCCAGTCCAACCTTGCAGTCATAAAAACCACTTGGCATCACCTACAAACAGACACAAACTTTGGGTCACTGCATTGTGGCACTGCAATCATTTGAAGCTCATGTATTCATTAATGCACCTCATCATATAGGCAATGTTACTGATGAATACTCTGTTGTTTCAGGTGTACACATGAAATCAGTTCAGGTGAGGAGTGTGTTTTTTCATACTTGTGCTTTTATATACAGTATATGTATATTCCCTCAGGTCAGGCAGTGTTTGTGTTTGTTTACAACACACATACAAAAGCCCCACTCAACATACCCAGTTATCAAATGACTAAATACACTCATGTGTCTGAAATGTTTCTCCGAGAGTGGGGGATTTGCCCTACTCAGTCTTGTAAATCCTTCCCTCTCTACATACCTGATACATCAACCTGTGTGCAAGCATCAGCCCAACACCTGTTGAATTGTTCCTGTGCTGCCCCACATTTAATCTACATGCATTTGCTGCAATGCGCTTAGCCTGGAGAGCCTGGAAAGGACAAGCCTCCTTAATCATGACCTAAGGCATTTACTACCTGCATTTCATCCCACTATTGCCATCTGGCAGCAGTGGCTCTGCTTACAGCATCAATTTGCTGGGTTAAATGTTTTCAGTGTGGTCCAAAGACCTGTCTGCCATTGCCATCATGCATAATACCAAAACTGATGCCATTTTCTTGCATCAGCAAGTTAATGAATAGATCAAACATGTAGACCTCAGCTCTAGGGCGCCTATTGTAAAAGGTCCTCTCAACATACTTAACATGCACACCATACTTGCAAATTACACCACAACTGTGATTACTCAAAATAAAGTATGAAGAGAGAATGAGCAGGAAAATGTAATGTAAAGCTACGAATGTATACAGAACAAAGAAATTGAATTTTTGTCACATCATTTCAGGACCACTTGAGAAACAATTAGGTAGATAGGTACAATATATACAGATATCAAACAAATCTACAAATATTTACACCCGACACAAAGGATATGTAAATATTTCTGCATCATCAAAACTATACAAATGACAATTTACCCAATTGGTAAACAAAGCTGTAGGAAAGAAGAAACACAGACCACTTCCAATTTTTCTTTCGTCTCTGTCAACCTGACTGGACCAAGGTGACAGTTGTAACGTGTAGACACGCGTAGCTGTGTCAGCAACTCAGAGGTGTAGTGGTTAGTGCTCTTGCCTCAAAGGTCCCTGTAACAAGTCCCTGCCTTTTCTGTTCTTGCCATTAGGCTAATCAGTGATTCTGATCCTCCTCAGCTTCTACCACCCACTTCTGGTAGCCTTCTGTGGCCTTTTATCGCAGTCTTACAGCCGCTAGGTGGGCGAAAGGAATCACAATACACAAGCATGACCATAACTCCTATCATTATCTGCACCGCTTTTCTAAACAAGGATTCAGGCTGTGAATCTTTCAAGATGACCCAAATATACATGCACATTTCGAATTGGGGCAAAACTGAATAACAATTTCTCTGTGGAAATGGTGCCAATTCTTGCTAAAACATTAGTTGGTGGGCTTGGAATACAGGCTTGACCTTTTGGACAGGGCACCCTTTTCAGATGGAGATGAGTTTCTGAAGGGCATCCCCAACACTGATCACCTCGGACATTATCAGTTGAAAGAGGTTTATGCAGTCCAAAGGGCAATGCCTTTGCCCTTCTCCTTTTGAAGAGCTTATGATTGGTGAGCAGAGGGCATAGGAACATAATTTATTAATTTCCTTGTGTGTTTTCTGAGACAGCATTCTAATGGGACCAATAGGCTGATATTGCCCTGTAAGATTTCATGGCACAGATGCCAACACACTTGAAAGATGCAAACGAAAAATGAGACCTAAGAATGGCTCTGTTAATATCATCAAAACATGTCTGGCCCATGTCTGCAGTACAAAAAATTAGCATCAATCATAGCTTCACATCAACTTCAACGCTTCAGAGACAGGCTGGTCAGCAATACACACAAATTAATTCACATTTAAACATTGCATGTGTAAATTTGCAATAAAATCATTAATGAAGGTGCCAATTACAAACAGAGCCCTTAAATTGACAATTCAAACATTGAGAAAAAGCTTTTTTTTCTTTATGCATTACCTGCATTGGTTGCCAACAGTGAGTGCCAAGTGCTGTCAGATGATGGTGATTTTAACACATCCTGTAGGATTTGGACCGACATTGTCTATGCAATTGCTCAATTGAGCGCGGTAGTACATTAAGATATGCAAGTTTCACTCCTCCTAAAACTGAGCTCATGAGTCGATCTCATCGTGTCTCAAAGTATCTTTTATTTCTAAAATAACAAGAATCATTTTAATCCATTCCGTCCAGTTTTTCCCCTGAATAATCTAGTTTTGTCACACTTCAACACTTGTGGAATATTGCCTTCTCCTGCAAAACATGTGGCCTACTCTTCTGCTAACTTAACATGTGCAACAGATGCATCACCAACAGGTAAATGTTCACCTTGTCTTCAAGTTATCAAACCAGCCACGACTAGCCTTGAATGATTCTTCCAATGCTGAAGTTCCTTTTTCTAGTAGTTTGCAGTCGTCATAGATAGTGCAGGCCATCATAAAGCATTCCCGTGCACATAATGATGTCCCGAGGCACAACTTGTAACTCGGATTTCCACTCCTATCCCAAACAAAAATAGAGAAGGAGAGACGGCTTGTATCTAAAAAAAACAAAACAAAACAAAATGTATGTTGAGTTACTTGTATGTCAAGGTGCAACTGTATTTCTTTTCAAGGGGAGATCTGAACTCTGGTAAGCCTTCTTGTATGGCCACATCCCACTTATTAAACATCTTGACCACTAGCAGGAAGCTAAGAAGCCAAAGCTTTGTTTTAGTAACATCATTTCAGCAAAGGATTTTACTAAAGGGATCATTCGGAAGGACTTTGGTGCACAGTATATTGGGGCATGCCTCATTAAAACGTGACTAAAATATTTCTGCAGCTGTAATACAAAGAATTTGCCCAGACTCCCTCTCTCAATAATTCCAGCAAAGGCTAATTAGAAACAAAGAGCTATTTACAACCTGATATTAAATCTGTGTATTTTCAGATGGTGAAAACTCACCATGCATGCATAATCAGTAATTGCTGATGAACCAAGACAACGCTCGGTTTGGGATTATAAGGCGTTTTCTCTGGCATTTCAACAAATGTAACTAATGTGAAAACAATCAGATAATAAAAGAAGACATAAGAAGAATCATATCAGCACACAATTGAATATCCTCATACAGTGCTACTGTCCCAAGTCAATGGCTTAGACATGACAGTGACAATCTCAGTATAGCTCCCTGTGATTTGGGGATTTTTTAACATGACACTCGTGGCACGCTATATGTGCTGAAAACGTCACTCTGGACCACTAAGTCCAAAAATGTCAGCATTGCTATTGCCAAGGCTTTCCAGCATTTGATGTCTATGCCCGCTGTGCAAATGATCTAATGTTTCCTGACTGTGACACCTGCACGTGTGATAAAAACGGAACAGGCAAATCATGGCAATCACATCACACTTTCATGATCACTTTAAGTATTTCTCATCCCTTTAACACAGCACAATAACTTGGTTTAGAAAATACTACTGCTTGAACACTCATTTTCATTATTTTCAGTGAATATGAAGTTGACCTCCACATCGCCTGTGATGCTTTCCATGAAAGCTCAAATGAAAGTTTTCAGAGAGCTGAATTTCCCCCCCTCTTTGCTTGCAGATAATTGAATCAATTAACACACACCCTAGTGAGTCTAGTTAAAGACAAATGTTCACTCTATTCTTTCTTCCCTTTGGTTTGCTTATAGATTCAGAACATTTACCGATGCCTTTTCATTAATGTAAAATGAAAAATTACATTTCATTAATGTACTTATGAAAACTTTAACTCCCTTGACAAGACAATAGAATGATATTGAGCCCCATACAGTTTTTTTTTCAAAGTTAATGAAAAGTTTGTTTAACAGATACACTGCTGCTCTGGCTTGCTTGCATTGTTACTGAATGGAGACAGCTCAATTATGTGCTTAACTGGAGGACAATCGATTTGGCTACACATTTGATGTATTAATTGATGTTACACACATCTCTAAAAACAAGGGAGATGAATAGTTGACGAGAGAGAATAATGAGAGAATAAGACCCTTCTTGATGAATATGAGTAAAATTTTTTCATCACTATAAATGTACAAATATACACTCTTACCTGGTTCATTCAAATAATGGGTAACGCTGGAGTATGTATGTATGCTTTTGCTGTAACACCAATCAAAAGAGTATGGCTAGGATAGGCTATCTAAAACACAAACACCTGAGTGAACACCTTGCCCCAGGACATTGATGGTGTAACATTTAGGTCACCTTGGTAAGGCTTGATGTTGGCTGTAACAGAAGTCAACTCAGTAACAGAGCCTATTGAAAATACACGGGTAAGAACTGTTCACTTGAACTGACTTCACAATTAGTTACTCACATGAGATTTCGCATCAAATGCACAGGAAGCCTTGGTGTGGACTTTACACATTTACTCTCTCAACACCACATGAAAATTATTTGTACTAGAGCATACCTTCCTATACAAAATACCAATAACAACACATAGAAAAAGTCTTTGCGGAGCAAAAGGTGTCGTTGCATTTCAACGCATCAGTGTGCTTTGCCAGTTGGCAGAGGAACAGAAACAGTGCATCTGTGTCCCACCGAGTGCAAAATGAAGAATACTTGAGGCTCAAATCTCATTTTACCCCATTTCTTTCTCACAAAAGTGGAAATTACTGCAGGTAAAAAAATCTTTTTAACCTATTAATACCTTCTGACTAGCTCTCGAAACAGATTTCTTTTACTTCAGTTCCTTGGCTCATCGACATTGGAAGTGACCAGGACATCATTTTCCACATTCCTACGTATAATTCACTTAATGTAGATTGTTGGGAATAAGGAAAAGCAACAAAAGGCTTGAACATAATGGAAAAAGAAGTGTGCTGAAAATCCTGGAGTACGTAATGTGGGATAAGTGTTTGAATACTGAGCATGTTGTGTCAAGAGCCTCTTGGTTTATTGGTTTTGTTAAGTCATCAAGTAAAAGCTAAATTGCTGGTAGGACATTCTTGTGATGGAGGATATATAGCTATGAGTGCCAGAAAAATGGAAAAACTAAACATTTTCCATAATTTGTTCAGTCTGCTATCAAACCTGTGTTGACTGCACACAATGAAAGCTATGATAATATGAATATGATCATGTGAAAAACAATTACAGTTAACAAAACAGTGCAAAACATTTGTGGCATTGGTCAGAGAACTACATGGAATAAATCATTGTTTACCAGAAAGACTGCTGAAAGAGCGATACTTTCACGGAGGCCAGGCGCGCCAATGACATCAGTGATATGATGTATAGGGGTGGGCAGTCTATTCATAAGCCATAGATAGTACTTTTCTTACAATCAAATGGATTAGTATAGGGGCATAACAGACTGAGAGGGGAAGAGTGGGGAGGGGGGTCTGACTGAATCAGAGGGAGGGTGAAAATGTTGGCCGGTAGTACAAAGAGGACATTGTTCGGAGTGGACATGAGGATGGGTATGAGTGGGAGAGGAGCAGAGTGATAAATACAAAAAAAAAAAAAAAAAAAAAAAAAAAAACTAATTACAGATGCAGAGAACAACCGGACCAGCAGTGTTTTTCGCTCTATGAAAATAATGAAATATTACTACTATTCACTACTTAAATGGAATTTTATCTGTACTCATTACTTTCCATTGCTTTAATAATTTACTTGACAAAATTAAAAGAATGGGTCTTACGCAGCGCAAAGACAGGCAAAGAAACAACAAGAAATAAGTGCAACAGTCACAGGGAAAACAAATTCAGTGTGCAGGAACACGTCTCACCCATTAAGTGTCTTTTTTGACATGAGAACAAATTCTGTTGTCACATGAAATGTGACAGACTGAATGTTAACATGTAAATCTTTAACATGTTTACATGTTGAAGATTAAAGGTGCCCTCTCTCACTTCTCCATAGAAATGAGTTGCCATCTGCTGTAGTAAATGTATCTCTAAATCTCAACCTCAAACATACACACATACACACACACAAGCGTGCAGTGAATAGAGATGATTAACCATTAAAAGAAGCACCTAAAATTTGGATTTTAGGTCCCTGTGTGCTCATTTCATAACAATCTACTCACAGGTCCTGCTGTAACAGAGGAGGAAGTCAAAGCAAAAGCTCCCTTGAGACCAAAGAATCCAAG
This sequence comes from Carapus acus, assembly GCA_900312935.1. Classification (NCBI taxonomy): domain Eukaryota; kingdom Metazoa; phylum Chordata; class Actinopteri; order Ophidiiformes; family Carapidae; genus Carapus; species Carapus acus. Next base: position 83,278 of record OMPJ01008594.1, on the reverse strand, counting down.
GAAGCTACATCTGCTCTTTTCCTTCTTAGTGTGAGCCTCCCTAGGGCAATATTCTGCTGAGCCAACCGATGATAACCTTAAGAGTTTACAAGGACTTTGCAAGAGGGAAGCAGTTCTGTCATTTGTGGACGCTGTTTTTTGGTCATTGATTTCCCCGCATGGATTACTTCGCATCGAAGATGATATCATAAATCCAAGTGTGCTTTAATAATGTACATCTCAAGGTGTTCCTGTTGTATAAACTGAGACAGTAAAGCTACGAACAGTGCCTTATCAAAAGTCAGTGTTGCCACTACAGAAATTTAGAACCACTGAATATGCATGGCAATCTGCCTGAATGTCCGAAATAGTTACACGATGAATCTAGCAATTGTTCGCAAAACACAAACGTTAAGTCAACAGAATCTCAAGTTTCAAGGGAATGTAAGCCTGACAATGTAAACACATTGCAACAATCCATGGTGGTACATGTAGAAATGCTGGATAACTGCAATTTTGCAATCATACCTGTGGTTTTTGAATTGCCATTGATAAATCTGTAAAGTTTTTGTTACATAAACCATCAGGTAGCTGTGGATTTGAGCATTACTCACTCTTACTCATATCGGCCCCTTTCACCTTCAACCAGTGGGAAGTCTTGTCTTAACGTCCGAGCTCTCTTGGCTCTCGACTGAGTGCTACTGAAATACCCTGCAGGAACCTTCACCTTTCCCAAGCTGGAACTCATTGCCCCCTACACCCTTGTCTATGAGAGCTCTTGGGGAATGTGACTAGTCACTGCCTGACCTCAATGAGTACTCTATTTCCAGATCTACTGGCCCAGATGATGGCTTTTTTCACATCAATGAGCACAGTCACAAATAAAGCAATCGAACAGGTGGAAGAGGCAGCAGTCATGGCATCAGGAGCAGTTCCTGTATGTTGCATGACAGGAAAGGGAAAGGAAAGGATGAAGCGGAGCAAGTGGTGGCACTGGATTATTACTCGAGTATTGCTGGTACTCCAGGAATCTGGAGATTTCATTTGTTGTTCCCTCTTGGTTCCTTCTTGGTTCCTTCTTGGTATTAATGCAAACACACGCAAACTTCATGAAAGGGACAATACAACAGATATGCCAATACTGTGTGGTGACATGATTCAGTTGAAACAGGAAATAGTCAAACGCACAATGAACAAATAAACGTGGAAACTGTGGCACCAAGTTCACAGTGATGATGTTTTAAGTTGGTTCAGAGACAAATGTATTAAACTTGGAGTTGCTTTTAAGGATATCATTATAGACACATTATTGGTGGCCATACCTCCCCAAGCACACAAAATGAATTAAAGTGGCATGCACTCAATTTTGCGAAGTGAATCAAACAACAGACCAGGGACTGGACAACACAAATACCTAATACACATTTTCTTCACTTAAATTATCAATATAACTAAGCCAATTTAGGGCATAGTGAGGTAAAGGACAACTTCAGAAAAACAGGGGCACAAATTAATATCACTAATACACAGGTGGCTAGTGTACATTCAGCAGTCTTTCTGGAGTTGCAACATGTGCAGTTGATAATCTTATTTTGTGGGTGTTGCACTAAGGAGATTTTATGATTATAGTTGGGGCGTTGCAACTCGTGGGACCAAAAAACAACATATTAAACATTAAAGTATATAAGGATTACATTAATACAACCCACCACGCAATTTATGTAATTATCTACCATAATTGTGGCCAAAATCCAATCATTCATTCATCCACCTTCTAGACCTGCTTAATCCTCACAATGGTCTTGGAGGTCTACAGGACCCTATGCCAGAGTATTTTATATCCAACCTGATGAAATAATTGACCTTGTAACCTTGGGACATGCACGGAAAACAGACATGTAGTTGTGGAACATTTCCTGTAGGCTTGAGGGTGTGCCTTAATATACAAATAAGAGGCAGCACACTTACAACAGCTCAACACACAGCAGCAGCACTTGCATCTCTAAACACTGATCTCTCTAAATTTATGTCCTGCCAAGTTCTGAATATGAATGTTTGGATGTGAAGATTTAAGGAAAAGAGCATCAGAAACTACTAATTGATGTTTTTCTTCCCTCAGAGGGAAAGACAGACAGACAAGGAGAAACAGAGAGAACAAGAATAGTTTCCTCTGTTAGACTGGCTTCCATTGTATTTTCCTCATTTATTCGTGAATTCCCTATCAAAAGTGACTCAAATGTGTGAATAATTTCAGCACACTCGTGCAGTCCTTCCACTCATTACTACATTCTACCCATTGTCCTGCCTACAATTCACTATTACCTGGAAAATCAAGGTAACGCGTGGGATGTTAGGTGTCGGATATTAATGAAGCTCTCCAAATTTGTACACTTCATTCTGGTGGTCACACAGGTATGGTTGGTGGGTGGGTGGTTCCTTGGGAGCATGTAATGCTTGGACATTCCAAAAACATTTGAAATGAGAATTATGCGGGTGCATACTATCATGTAAAGATATTGGTGCAAGGGACACACAATTGCTAATTACTGTTCCAAATACTCAAGCCAATACACTAACGTTTGTGCATTTGTAACGATAGAATTCATAGTTTCCGTGAATGTATTCTGTTCAACGTATGATGTACAGTACCAGTACATCCTATTAAGGATATACAAGGCAGGGCTGAGCTGGAGAATATCCTGAAACACCGCTCATCCAGCTGCCTGTGAGTCATCCAAATCATTTGAAAATCTCCCGTGATGACTTTGAAGCCTGGTATATCCGGCTGGAACTACTGCATCTACTATCTCCCACCTTAGTTAATTGGTTATGCAAAGACACCCCCCCCGTTGTGCCATGCTGCAAGTATAGCAACTAATGGAATGAATCCTCATTTAGCAACCAAAATACTTAATACAAAAGTCTACTGTCCATATTCTACTATTCAAATGTAAAAGATAGAGTAGCATGAAACTAGGTGTCAAGGCATGGAAGTTTATATACTAATTTATGATGAAAATAATGATTACAATAGTGATACATAATGACACTCGAACTAAAGGAAGCAATCTGAATATCTTGAGACTTTCATATTACATTATTTGAAAGGCGTCAATGATGTTCTGCAAGTTTTTAAAACCACATCCACCCAGCAATGCATCCGCAACTGGACACTGAACGATTGAGACTACCTCAGTCATGATTATTTCAATTTCTGAAACTACTTGCAACAACATTTTCTAAGTGAGGAGCATAGCACAGCAGCACCAAAGTACTTTGAGCCACACCAATATACTATACACATACTTTCAGCCACTGTCTGGAGGTCACTGCTTGCTTAATCCTCACTAGATGTTGTGCTGGAACATGTCTTAGAGGTCAGATTCAGATTCAAAGCTTTATTGTCACATGTCCAGTAAAAAAAAGGCTTGGTTTGCCTTGGAGATGTTTTTAAGGATCACTAAGGTTTCTATCAAACTCATCTTATGACATAACATTTGGAGGGCAAATTTTACACACCCAATTCCATGTACACTTTCACAATTGCTTGAAAATCATAGCCCTGGAGCATAGGGTGAAAACTGGTCTCTCGAAGCAGAAACGTTTAACATGCGAAAAGTATGTATTCCTGAGCATTACCTGGTAGGACTGATAGTTTAAAGCAGAAAAAAAGAGGCCTACCAAAAGAAGAGGCTCTGTTTAAATAGTAGTTACTAGGCAAGATGTGATGTGTTACATTGCCTTTAAACACGCAGTGCCAGTCACTTGTGTGATCACAGAGAAATAAATTTGATTAGACATCCTTGATTAAGGACGTTAAATGAGCCAACACTAATGACACTTAATTTATTTACCTGGTTCGTGATTACTCACAAGTTGAGGACAAATGGATCCAACGTCCATTTTTCAAAAAGGCAAGGGAATGAGGTCGCAATTTAACAGAACAGGGTTACTTAAATCTAACTATGCAGCAGCAGAAAAGGAATGCAAATGTTCTTTACTTTTTTTGTCCAAAGTAAGGATTCTGAATTAGTGCCTGTTCTGAGTCATAGGACAAAGGACTGGCAGAATTTGATTTGGCTGTGTTCACGCAGAAATGTGTGAATTCTATTTGAAAACACAATGCAAAATAAAACCAGAATCTGCTTTACAGGAATGTTGTATTTAAGTAGAGGTGGATAAAAATTCATATCAACCTTCAACTAGCTGTAGTCTTCTTCCAAAACAAAATAGAGATGGTGATAATGAGGCACACACACAACTGGTGAAGGTACTGAATATAAATATAAATAAATAAATATAAACAATGACCAATATCTGTTTTTAATCTCTAAATTGTTTATTTCAGTGCACTAAAGACATATGTTGTACTGTTCCTTTGTTGTAGAGATGACATTCAGACAAACAAAGAATATAGGTAGAGGGTAGAACTACAGCCAAGAAGACAGAATACAGGTCCACAATGAAAAATATCGTCGAAATCAACACATTGAAAGGCTTGGCAATCACATCCAGGGATCTGTAGGCATCACAGACAACACATTCGCAAACACCCTGGTCTAGAATAGTGTCACCCCATGATTGATTCCCCCAAGGCAACTGATAAGTTTGCTGGGGTAGGCAATCTGTGAAGAAAGGAATGAGGTGAGGTGAAAGAAAAAGAATGTTTGATCCTGATGTATGGCAGCCAATATTTTGACTAGTAACATTTGCTCAAGGGTCAGTCACCTTGGAGAGGCAATCTGTGGGTAACAACAGTGCTGACTGTACCGTGAAGTAACTGAACTCACTTTATTCCTTACTTCTTCCCCAGAGTGGGCCTCGTTCCTTCTGTTTTAGGCTATTTATGAGACTGTGTGGGCAGGTTTGTGGTCCAACAATCCTTCTTTTGTAATCTTAATCACCACCTTTTGCACACCTATCCATGTCTGAGCACATGTCATAACACTCCACAGACGATGAAGTTGCATCCTTGTTGAATTTATTTTATAGCCACTGACTGAAATGCACACACCTCATATTCAATTACAATTTGGTTTTGCTGCAATAAAAAAAAAACGAAAAAAAAAAAAACACCTATTAAGGTAATCAGCATATCAAGCACAGGATCACACTTACTTTCGGGTCACCACAGAAATCACTGGATGAGGCACAATCAAAATTCAAATATATCTGGCTGTCTCTCTGATTTTTGCCTTAGCTCTCTGTTCACAATCGCACAAACAACTTTGTGATTCTGGCTAATGGGTGAACGCTTTTTCTCTTGTCACAAGTCACTACTGGTGACTACAGCAACCTCAGTGTAGTGGAGTGAAAATGTTTCAGAAAAAAATGATGGAGGAGGAATAAGAGACCACACAGAATAAATTCCTCACTGGCTTGTGGTAGGTGAACGAATATCACTCAGCCTTTTCACCACAGACTAAAGCAGTACATCACAGCAACAGTTGTGAAAATATCACAACAGGAGATCTGCATTCCATAAGCTCTGAGAAAGGAACAAATACAATTCCCAAAATAAACCAGCACGATTACAAGACTGATACATGTTGGAAATTATATGTCTAGGAGCTCAACAGGGCTCATTAAGAAGCAAGGTGACAGGCCCAGGTGATGGTTGGGTGTGGACGGAGGTTAGGGTGAGAGATAACTTAACAGAAAGGATAGTAGATGGACTTGGAGGGAAAGGGTAACAAAACTGATTTATTCAGAGGCTCATTAGTCGAGACAGGCCAGGGCACAGGGGAGCAGGGAGTTCACCATCATTGGGGCTCATTACATACTGGCATGCATCTGACCCAGCTGGGGCCAAAGTGGCACTCATCAGGGCAACACTGACTACCCTTACTGAGGCAAGAGCAAAGTTCTGTCCAGTCCATATAGGCTGTGGAAAACCTTAACCTTCTCGCAATCATTATCTCACACAATGTCTCCGAGTTGACAGGGATTCGGTGGGCCACAATGATGTTCCTATGTAAACACCCGAGACACAAGTGATCTTACAATAGCTAGCAAGGGGCCCAACATCATGAGAAGGAACTGCAAGCTATGAATAAATTACATGTTACACAAAAGTCACTGAGGCTGGAGGGAACTTTTTTTTTTTTTATGCGTGTTTGATTGGGGTCCTAGGCCTTTATGTAGCTGTGGATCACAGAGCTAACCGAAAGAAAGCACATTCACCTTTTGTAAGAGAATTCATGTATGGGTGATTATTGCATCCATAGCGATACAGTGTGCACCTGAACAATAACCTTGGCTGGGTTGCTAAAAGGGAGCCAATTAAGATGGGTTTGGGGTATTTCACTGATGGGAGGCAAGCCAATTAAGCTGACAGAACTGAAATTGCTATGTACGGAGCAGAGCTGGCAGAGTGTATTCGCTTCCACAACCGTCAGCTAACCAATAAAGCTTCTTGCTTTGCCCTACTCATTCCACACTCGTCTAGATTAGGTAAAATTGATAAAATAAACAAGTTAAATGCATGACACTTAAATCATTTGTCCTAAGATTATTCAAACATTTTTTATTCAGATTTTTAAGGTTTCATCTAGTTCTGACATTGTCTTCATCAGGTCTTCACTTGTAACAACATGTACAATACCCATGCATAGTCCTTGCATTCAGCATATGTGGAGCTGCACTAGCAAGTTTAATCCAATGTACACACCAACTGCTTTCTGGTGACTGAAGTTAATGATGTGTAATCTGCAGTCAAATATCAGATCACTTGCAAATGTGAAAGGATACAATTAGAATGTGAATAGATAATGAAAAAGGGAACCAATGACCACTGAAAGTCCATGAGGTGAAGGTGAAAAGTAGGTTAGAAATGTATTTTTCATTTTTCTCCTTATTCTGCTATCCTCTTGAGACTTCCTCTCAGGAGCTCGGATTTAAGGTGAAGGTAAGATAAGGATAAGTGTTATTTCAAAAAGGCAAGAAGGCTCCATGCTAGGTCTGCACATTTTGGTGCTTGCCTCCACTTATCCACAGTAAAAGAGAACAAATTCTGGACAATAAGTGGATGATCGCCTGCCCCAGTAATATTCATTCAAAGGGTAGCATGGATGCAAGGATGGGACTTGGGTGTTAGACACGCACAGTGAACTCTAACATGCCTTAAACCCAGGGATAGTGAGGTCACCCGGGAAGGTGAGAAAACATAACGAACACCTCCTAATCCAAACCAAGACTACTCTCTGCCATGCTAGACTGAAAGCTCTGCTACACATATCAACGCTCAAGACAGGCGGCTCATCATTGTACAATGTTTTGCTTACTCTTTGACTGGGTGCCTTACCACTAAAGTGGATAATGGAAGAAAACCACATAGGTAATGCCACCGTTCTCATTCCAATTCTTTGAGGGGAAGGGAGTTCACGCTAGCTGTGGCGGAACGCAAACTCACATTCTGTCTTTATCGTTACAGGTCAGGGAACTACCATATAATGTTTCTTTGGAAAAGCTGACCCTATAAAATGTGACTTATCATCTGCAAGTGTATCATGTGGACAATGACAATTACTGTATTTTCCAGACAACAAGTCACTCCAGAGTACAAGAGACACCAGCCAAAAATGCATAACAATGAGAGAAAAATATAAATAAATAAATAAATAAATAGGTTGCACAGGACTATAGGTGCGGTGCGACATATGGGGAAATTTATTTTACATACTGTAATCTGAGACCAAGAACATATTGATGGTTATTCAGCTATATGAAGCATGGACAAAGAACTGAATACATTTCTAGAATGTTTATGTACTGGAAAAAAAAAAGATCTGGATAACAAACAAACAAAAAAAAAAAAAAGATTGGAATGCTAGCGCTGGGTAATCTTGTCAGCAAATAACTGAATCTATTGAACTCATCAGTCATCATCATCATCATCATCTCAGTGTCGCTTCTGAAAACCTCTGCCATCTACAGCGGCAGATGAAGGGCTGCTTCCCCTACTGCAGAGAAGTAGAATTGGCGCTTAAATACCTTAGTTCAGGAATCAGGAATATTTATTGTCATTTCAGTAATTAAGATTGTGTAACGAAATTAAGGTGCTGAGTTTCGGTGTATTTCAGCTCTGGCAAGGGTCATTTGCAAGGATGGCAAAAGATGAGAACATCTAATTAGAATTTTCGGCCATTAAAAGGTGCAAACCGGGAAATAAAGCTTCACAGTATTTGCTCAGGGATATGACTGACATTTGCGCCTGCTTGATGACAAATGGAAAACAACATACTGTTGCAAACTGCATGTTTGTTAGTGAATTGTATATTCTGGGTGTTACACAAGTGTCAACACAAAAATGTACATAGGTGCTAAAGTGCTTCATCACACATATGGAAGGAGACACTAAGAACTCACACTCCCCTTATCACCACAAGTGACTGTGTCAAGACAGCAGAAATATTGTTTATAAAAAAATATTTATAACTTCCCAAACGTTAATCAGTGTTGATTATCCACAGCACTGATCCTGTTAAAATCTATTGACAAGAATTTGCTATTGGAGGGTTTTGCTTTTGTTGATTTATGGAGTCGTGAGCAATACTTCAGAATTCACTCAGTCAAAGGGCACTTTCTCACAAGTAATGTGGTGTTTTTCAACCACATAGCAGCCAATCCATTTTGCAATGCATGCAAATTATTTCAACTGCAACTGTGCAAAACTGAAAAAAATGCAGATGTGCAAAACCTGATCCCTAACATTTCGCACTGGGTTTAGTAAATGCAAACCAAAAGTGCTGCTTTGACAAAACTCTAAAAGTAACTGGGACATGTTAACTTCCCTACCTTAAATTTTTTGAAGACCAATATGAAATATGACCAAGAAATAACCTCACTGTGAAATAACAATTATCTTACCGTTTCTAGGAAGGGCATCATGTCAATGGAAAGAACAAATTCCAACAAATAATTTCAATGTTAGATGACAAATATTAAATGCAGTAAATTTTTCATGAATAATGGAGGGAATTTCTTGCCAAACCATGCCACTATGCATGTAAATAAGGGAAATAACTGTCTTTAATCAGTTTGGCTAAATAAATTGCTCACATCAGATGCACAACTTTATCACGCAATAATTTCGCTCATATCATTCCTGGTTAACTTAAAATAGAAAAACATTAGAAATTTCCTCTTTTTCTTATGCATAGCATAAGGAAATCACAACACATGCTACCTTCAAGCTAAAGAAAGCTCCCATAAAATCCAAAACATAAACGACTAAATGTTTTTGCAACACATGCGGCCACACCAATGACAATACGGACATCTTGGTAGGTAGATGTGAAACATATGGTATTGTACAAACCTGTATAACACAGACGCTCCAGTTTGAATTAAAAAACTGATTATGATACATTGAGTAGAATTCAGAATAGAGATGAAGTTTACAAAGCTCCTCTACAAGAATACCAATCCCATTAGTGACTTGCAGCCCATTCTTCACTTCCACATTTTTTTTTTTGAAGAGGCCTTGTTTGACAGACATTGGCTTCAGCTAGTAAATAAATTAACCAATCAATAAATCTTAATACTGTCTACTCCTCAGTTATCATGCTAATAATGACATCATATGGTTGCTGAGTTCACTGTCACCTCATTGAGTGGATTGAGGTTGAGATAACTCACGCTAATCACCTGCATGCCCTCAGTTCAGCCATTTCAGTTAAAATCTGAATGCACCAACAGAGAAAAGAATGAGGAAATCAATCTAAAGGCATCTGACAATTAAAAATTCTGGGAATGTCTTTGAAAATTAGTTTTGAATGACCAACTGATGGATTGACTAATCGATTGGTTGGATCTGGTCTGGATCGCTAGGTTTTCCTGTCATGGTCACCTGAACAACAATTCAGGGTCTGAGGTCTTATGAAAACAATACTTAAGACTGTAAGCTTTACAATGCTACCAGTCTCGTAAGAACTATGATGCCACTGTTGAACATCATCAACACAACACTAAGACTGGGTGGGTAAGAGAGCCATGACCAAGCTTTGAATGTGTGATGAATTGTATTTTCAGTCTTGAAGATCCTGGTCTGGAAGGATGATGAGTTTATGAAACCTGGTGTTTTACGCTCTTTTGTCCTGCTTCTCAGGTTGTTCAAGTTTCCTGATCCACTGGACCTTCACCACGCAATAAAATATGCATAAAACTTCTGAAAACTTCAGAAGGATACGCATTGACTATACAATTGTTGAAGAAAAGCAGTGATTGCATTTATCCAACTGGTGATGGGCACAAAAGAAAATATTCCGACAAACGAACAAACGTGAATCTGACATTGATATTTTCTCAGGGATATGCCTATTTTGTCCCCTGGATTATTGTGCAATGTCCTTGTGGTGTCTTGTCTCTCCTTGCCAACTACATTGCAATCGTCTAGGATATGATGTAGCATCTCTTACTCAGTGTACGGTAGCAAAACAATAGCATGTACTTAAAGAAGTTCACTGTTAAGCCAAAGTGTCATTCTCAAAAGGTTTCAGATATTGCTGCACAATTTCAACAATGAGGGAACCAAGTACAGGTGTTGTTAAAGTTGAGAGCAAGCATGACAAAGGAAGAAGTAATTTCAATCTTTGAAAAGTCTCACGCAGTCATGTTTTAACCCATTTGTCCTGTCGAATTAAGGAATTTGTCTGTATGAGTCTTGCAATACAAATATCCAAACAAGAAACAGTTGAGGTACGAGTTGCATTTGTACCCATTAAAGCTCAACCTATCCATTGCGAGTTAGTTGTGTGACTGGATTTAGTGTGGTGACGTCAGCCTCACATCCATCACTGGCTCCTCTCAATCCCCTGCAGCCATCTAGAAATGGTTCCAATTTGCTCCTTATTAACAGATAATGCTTGGAATTCACAAATGTCAGTGGAGTTTGTAAGCACACCTTAATCACAAGATAACTGCTTTGATGCAGTGAGAGACACTGACAGGCCTCAGCAAGCCCTCGGCAGGGAGTGCAAAGTCCGCATTAAGGAGCTCACAATTGGCTTACAATGATGAAGAGTGCACTTTTGTGTCACTAACTAACACATACCCATGCATAAAATGCACACATTTTTCATTTCCTTCAATGTTACAATACAATAATACAATACAATTTAATTTGTATAGCGCCAAATCATTACTGGAGTTATCTCAAGGCGCTTCACAGGATGGAGCAGGATGCTCCTCGGCATGTAAACAGTCAGGGGCTGTGGGATGGACACACAGACACCCAACACATCTCCCGTTAGCGACAGTGGTCAGGAGAAGCCTCCCCTCAAGGGTGGAAACCTCGGGAAGGCCAGGCTACAGGTGGGCGGTCAACTGCCCTGACCGGTCGGGTTGGGGGAGAGAGGGAAGGAGAGAGAGATAGAGGAAGCAGAGAGACAAGACACAGGTGTAGGGATGCACAGGTTTACGGATGCACTGTCAGGCTCTCCTTACTGTGCCTTTCAATATTGTAGGTAGGTAACAAGGTAGTTGATAGATCCATTGATCTAGTGTTCCAAGAAAAGTAAAAAAATGTTGTCCTCAAACATATACTGCAACTCCTTAACAAACAGACAACTAAATATGACTTGCATGCCATGCAGATTTTCCAAACTACAAGGACGTCATAGTTCATCATCAAGTTCAGAAAACACTGTACTTCCTGTGCAGCTGTTTAAGAATTAGTCTCATGTTTGAGACTTGTGCCAACATTGCTATTTAAAGAAATTAGTTGTGCTGCTACCTGCCTGCCTTGCCAATATGACTCTGCAATCGTTTTCCATGGCTACCTTCGTATGAATACAAAATGCCAATAGTGTGTCAGGCATTCAGTCAATGTCACAGAGCTTTAACACACGGGCGCCTGTAGGTCTGAACATTTTTATGTTTTGACCAACAAAGTCAATGCTACAACACAATTCATTTTCATGTATCAAACACTTCCAAACAGGACTTTGCCGGTATTCTATATTTCCATAATGGCCACAATCTCAGATCGCTACCCTCTAAGGTATGCATCTCACTAGGAGAACGTTGCCCCAGGACAGGAAATTGTTCACCCACCCACCCCAAAAAAAAAAAAAATCACAATTCTTGTCACTGCGTCTCAGGCAGAAAGTGTTGGGGCTCACCTCCAGCAGGTCTTTCACTTGGCACTCGCCCTTTCTCCAGGCAGCAGTTTGGCTCGTTTCTCTTGCTTTGATAACTCTGTCAATCAGCGAGCATACAGTGAGATGATGTTCCTGCATGTTCCCTCTTGGGCCAAAGGAAAGTCACTGCAAATACCACACTGGTGTGAAAAAGTTCATGTATAAATAAGACTTGTGATGACCCTGCTCATCAGTCTCTACAAGGAAATACACAAAACTGTTGTTTCCAGAACATATTTTTTGATCATTACTTTCTGGTTACCTGTAATTTTTGAATGCCACAAAAGAAGGCTTCAAGGAGGCTTAAAAGGAGGCTTCAAGAAAAACACAAACCATTTAAAAAGGTGCAGAATTTCTTGATGAGGGTTCAAGCAAGCTGTCCTCTATCAGGTATCTCCAGGTACCCAATGGCAGTAGGAGCAGTAAGAGAAATAAGCAATTTTGATGACAGGGCAGCATCTGTGCAATCCACGTTAGTGATCCAATCATGCCAGTGGTCAATCCCTCTGAAAAAAGAAACTGGAATTCAGTTGTCGTCATTAATGAAGACTCTTATCATAAACTCGAGGATCAAGATTAATGAGTTGTAATAATGAGGCATACCTGTAAAGTGACATAGGCCTCAAGGATGTTTAATCAACCTCCATCTTTTGTTCCCAGTTAGACTCATAATTGAGACACAGATTGTAAAGGATGGTTTCTCATAAAAATAAATCATGTGCAATATAAAAAGTAATATTTCCTAATAACACCACACCAGCACTAAATTTTCATGTGATTTGCATTAATCTCCATTGAATTAGTTAGTAAATGATAGGCAATTTCAAAATGGGTGAAAGTACAATTCATTAAATTTATGGGAATTGTGTTATGTTCAGTTCAAATTATTATTTCAACAAGGACAACTGCCTTTAATTTTCAGAGAAAGAATTTTAGAGATTCTATGATTAATCATATAAATACCTGATTTAAGCCAAAGCAAAACAATAAATCAACTTCAGGTGAATACTGCTGTGATCATTGCTCTTATTAGGCTAGAGGGTGTTTTCACACCTTGACACATCTGAAGCAAATTACTCATTAACTGTATGAAAAAGCATGAATACCACTTGCAGTGGCTAGGATTTTGATTTAGCGTCTCCTCATCAAGAGCAGGTTTTGTGGATGTTTTTAAAACTGGGAAAAGATGTTGATCACAAGCATGCGTTTCATCCCGTTATTTGCAAATTGATTCAAGATATGAATACTTGTGCTACAAAAGGTGTCCATTACTATCTTTTCACAATGCACACTTTCTACTGGCAGACTTTTCAAAAAACAAAGTTTTCACATCACAAATCAAACTACCAAACACACCTGTCACCGTCTGATTGGCAGGACCCAGTTACTCATTACTGGTAGTATTTGTTAGTATTTTCAGTACTTAGCAGCCGCCAATTAATTGAGAGTTGTATTCGTTCTGGTCTCCAAGTCTCAGAGACCAAAAACATTTCCAGTTGGAAGCACATTCGGTAACTCAGAGGCGCTCTGCTTTCTTAGCTGTGGTTTTCTGTTATAAAGCTCCCACGGCGAGACTTAGTTTGCAGAAACTTGCAGCACCGGGCCTCCTTTAAGTCACAAAAAGCAAACTTATATCGTTACTTCTCATCGCTCACTTCAAACAAGTGTTTGCATTCCCTTCCCACGGCTTCAGCGTCAACACTGCCTCGTTATGATAATGAATCATTTTCGGGAGGGAATATAGAAAACACAAAAACAGGGAGTCGATCGAAAGCTTTGGTAGTAATCTAAGTTACTATTTATGGTTACGGCGCTAATGCCGAGCATTTCCCCTCCATACCTACAGGATCACCTGGGCAGTTTTCTTCCTCGAACGTTCTCTAGCGTCCCCAACTGTTGAGTCCCCTTGACAAACACAGCCAGCGACGGTTAACTTCGGTGACGGTCAACTTTAACGTATATAATAGTGTCAATGCCTATGACGAAAATAATAATGTCGATGCCTTTTACCGTGTATCTGGTTTGCTGTTCTCGTGTGGACACAAAGTGCCCTGTCCACATGCGAATGAACAGTGAAATCCCTGTGCCGTGGCCGAACTAGATCCATGTCTATTGAGGTCTGTTTTACTTTTACTGTGTTGTTAATGCCATCGGTGCGACACGGCGCTGTATCTTCTTACAGCGCTGAAGGTAAACCTCATTAGGTCCCACCTGGCTCAATTTAAGGTCAACACCATTCCATGGACCAATGACCAGTGTTGTGTGTGTAGGTGTGTTTTGATATGTGTATTGTTCTACCACTTAGTCATTATGTTGGAGATTATTTGGCACATTGTATCTCATGATAAAACCTTTATATTTTCTAATTGTTCCACCCCCCGCCCCCCGCCTGGGTTAGCATGGGTTAGATTAAAGGGGCGAAGGAAAGTACACATGGGTAGATTCTATCCAGCAGAGAAGATACATTCTGAAAAGTAAGAGTGAAAGGCAGTACTATGGGAGGGTGTAGCTAGACAGTATCGACTAGTGACATGTACAATGACCCTAGTCACAAGATAGAGGAAGTAAATGAATGCAGAGCCAAGGATTAATTAGTGATGGTTTAGGGGGAAGGGGTGCTGTCAGGGATTCAGGAAGGTGTTGGGTCAGGCTGTGGGAAATCAAGAAGATGTATCAGATAACTGGGAGGCAGCTAAGCTAGTTAAGGGAACCAGTAGAAAGTTGTGTGGTGTTCTCTCTGGACAAACAAGGCAGGGTAAGTAGACTTGGTGATGGAACCAGGATGTAGACAAGAGTATCTAAAGGAAGAAGTTGGCAAAGAAAAAGTGGGATAGATGGGGATGGGGTTAATGAATGGGAGTACTTTGGTTCTCTCAAAAAGAGCTGTGGCAAAGGTACAGGAAGAGACATATAGTGAGTTATTTGAGAAGGAGACAAGTGCGTATATAGGGTGGCTATGGAGAGAGATAAAGCTTGAAAATGTGTGCAGCAGGCCAGGGTGATAAAGGATAGAGATGGAAAAGTGCGAGTGAGAGAACAGTGTGTGTTTAAAAGATGGAAGAATACTTTGAGACTAAATAAATGTGGAGAGAGAGAAAGAAAGACAGATGATGGAGCAGTTATGGACCATGAAGTGCAGTAAATTTGTAACACCAAAGAGAGGGAATCTGTGAAAAGGATGAGGGCCGTGACAGCTGTTGGTCCAGGTGACATACCTATGGAGGTATGGAGGTGTCTTGGGGAGAGGGGAGTTGAGTCTCAAACCAGATTGTTTGACACAGGCGACATGAGAGTCAGGCAGGTAGACAGGTTAGGCTGTAAGGCAGGGGTCAGCAACCCAACATGTTGAAAGAGCCAAAGTGGACCGAGAAAGCAAAAAACAAATCTGTCTGGAGCTGCAAAAAAATTAAAATCCTTATATAAGCCTTATTAATAAATCTAATATTTATTGTTATGTTTCTAACAGTCTCCTCAGGACTTCCTGTTTTATTTTGAAAATAATTTCCCTAGGTGATCCTGTCTTAAGCCTTGTGTCTGTGATTGCTGTCCCTGCACTAAGAATTCTCACTTGGGTCTCGTTTACGTGGGTACTCATGTCTCGACTGTGTTTACCCTGCTTTGTCAGATTGCTGTAGCTACCTTGCAGTTGTACCTCTCTCACATTTCTTCATTATAACCCGCCTCTGCTCTTGATTGTAGTTTGTCTGTTTGATTTTTAGGATTTTGTACGTTTTTGTCCTTGCCTGCCATGTTCTTGTACTTTTGCCCAATCCTGCGTTGTCAGGTGGCGAGCAGGAGTCAGGTGCAGAGCACGAGTGGATGCAAGTTCCAAAGCAAAGGTGTTTAATTGGCAAAGACATAAAGGCAGAATCCAAAAACAGGAGGAGGTCGAAACAATCACGAGACTATGAACAGACGTGGTGAGAAAAACTCAGAAAGACACTAACAATACAGAGTGACTAACAGAATGACAATCAGACTGACACAGAATCATGGTCAGACCCAGACCCATGGTGCGAACAAACTTAAATACCTGATCTAATACACAGAAATACTTAACAGGTGTGTGGGTCAATTGACTCACAACAAAATCAAACATGGAAGTTCCAAATACGGGCATGGGCGTGGCCCCACGCACACCTGTATCAAACAGCTGCAAGAGGACCCAGTAGGGGTCGCCAGAAAATAGACCTCCCTGTCAGGAACCCTGACAAGTCTTGCCTTTGTGCCTTGATCCTTGGATCAACTCGATTAATATGACTGCATACCAAACTGAATACTTTTCCCTCCCCTCTCTGTGCTGGACCCTCTCTTTTCCTCGTCCCTCACCGCTGTGAGACTTGCCATGATGTATTGTGTAGAAACACTGGCTCTGTCTATGGGACAGGAGGCTGAGGTGGAGGTGGCAGAGATGAAGATGCACGGATTTCTTTTGGGATTAGATAGGATTAAAAATGAGCACATCAGAGGAACAACTGCGGTGGAGCAATTTTGAGATAAGGTCAGAGGGGCAAGATAGAGATGGTGCTGTCCTGTGCAGAGGACAGATGGTGTATACATGGAACAGAGGATGTTGGAGATGCAGCTGCCAGGTAGGACAAAAAGACGGAGACCTCAGAGAGGGTTCATAGATGTAGTTGAAGAGGACATGAGGGTGATGAGTATAATGGTTGATCATTTAAGGGACAAAAATTGTTAAGGAAGGATGATCGGCTGTGGCGTTCCCTGAAAGAAACAGATTTTTTTTTCCTTACCATAGATGAAATGCAGCATGTGTTTCTTTTCCCAGTAAGTTAGTCCTTTTTGTATAGTTTGTGATTGGGATTTGCTTGATCTCTTCAATTTTGTTGTGATGCTCAATAACTTAAATGTTTTCATCATTTGGCCTTTGTTTGTAATCTTGAGATTGGTCTTTGCTTTGTCTGAAACAATGTCAATATCAAAACACTGAGCCTGAGAATTATCTGAGGTTTCTCATTGTATGACAGACTAAAGGATGGAGGAAAAATGCTGATGCATTGCCTCATTTCAGCACAGAGTGGGGCTTTGAGCATACAGTTTTTATATTGGCACAGGAGGTGGAAACAGTATTTGAATGAGTTACTCTGTAGTATGACAAAGGACAATTCACCTGTTTCTGCTGACTCTGAGCAGATAATGGGTAGCTATTCACGTTTTTATAGAAAAAGGTGAAATACAAAGAATGACCATTGAATGCAATTACTCCTTTTTGACATTTTTTGAATAGAACATTTCCATCATCTGCCACTATAATGCTTTCATAAACAAAAGAATAGTGGATGCATTCCTCTCAGTGACAAGTGTGAAAACACTTGTGTTTTAGATAGAATAGAATAGAATAGAATAGAATAGAATCCTTTATTGTTGCTGTAACATTATTTTCAACATAACTGTGAAAATTTGTTCAGCAGCTCCGCATGACAGCAACAGCAGCAGTAATAGCAACAACATAAGAACCGAGAAACTACCAAAACTGCAGTGTTAAGTTCCCATTGCAGCGGTTCAATGTGTGATTGTGTGTGTGGGAGTTGTATCAGTCAGTATCAGGCGGGATGAGTGGGGTTGGGGTAAACTAATGTGTTGACCAGGAATCCGACCAGGTTCAGCTGCTTGGAGGGCAACTATGCTGACCATTATACCACTAACGCATATGTAAGATGTCATTACAGCCACTAGCTTTGTGAGTTTCTAGTTACAAAAAATTATTCAGATATACCCTAAGGAAAATTGATTATTTTGATCAGTCACTTGGAAGGATCTTTATGAAAATGAAAAGTCCCCACTTGGCAAAATATTTTTGTCAAATATGCAGGTTCTGCATTCTGGCTGTCTCTGTTGCCCAATTACTTTAAAGAGACCACCTGCTCCTTTACAGTTTTTGTCTATTTTTAAGTGTCATGTCACTTAAAGTGAGTTTGTTACCTGTCCATCTCACCCAGGATTCTCTCAGCATAAACAAGCAGCACTGTGGCATCTGTGCCGTGTTACTTGGCTGAGAGATCTTTCCTCCACATGTATGGGACAAAAGGCACTCAGGGACAGTAGTTCTAGCCATTTATCAAGTTAACTCCCAATGACAGCAACCGCAACTTCCTACTTAGCACATTTCATCTGTGTTAAAGTTTCCAACAGTAGCTCCTTGCAGAGGCAAACTTTCTCATATTTTTGTCTTTGTATGATGTGAGCAATGCAGTTGAAAGTCCTTGGTTTTCCCCAAATCCTGCCTAGGTGAGACCAGACCTCTCAAGTAGAAGCGGGCTGGTAGATGATGCTGAATTTGCCAGAGTAGAGGTGAATTGAAATTTCCTTAAATTTTCGCAAGCAATTAAGAAAAACTAGGCAACAAAGAGAGAGCTGAAAAAAATCATGATATTTCTAATACCATTCTGTAGAGTTTTGGTGTTTTAGTTTGGACTACTTGTTTACAATACATATCAGACGAAAGCATTTGCTGAAATAGACTAAACTCAAGAACAGTAGTTAACTGGATAAGCAAATGTCTTAAAGCAGCAGTGTAGGGTATCCATGCCTTCTTGCTCTTGTATCTCTCTAGTTACCGCAGTGATCAAGCTTGCGTTTCAATTACTGAATGCAAATTGTCTGTCAATCAGCCAAGGAGGACAGCCTGTGGCTGAATGTCTTGGCTGGAGCTACTTCATAATCACATTCTGTATCTTACGTCAGCTAGCCCGAATACTTCAATCACTCCAAGGGAAAGATGAATCTTTTTTTTCACCCTTTTGTCAATTGGAATCGTTATATCATATGGAAATAGTTTTTAATTCGGACTTCTCAATGTAGACTAGGTCCGTGATAATGATTGTACCTGCTTGCACAGCGCCGGCACAAGTCTGGCGCCCATCTCTTAAAGCAATGCACAAAACAAAATGCTTCCCCACATGAGCTGTAAGAATTTTAGAAGTATTTCTCCCAAGTTCGCCATCCTGACTTTGTGGGAGTTAAATCTCATTCCAACTGACAAATCCCCCAGGGTCAGTTTTTCAGTGGTAAGAAAAATATCAGAAACAACAAAATTAGGACATACAGAGGGATTTTTTTTTCAAGAGCACTTGGGTATTTGGGTATCCTAGTCCCTCTTCCTTCTTTCCTTTCTCACCATTTTATAGAGATTATTTTATCTTATTTGCTGGGGCTCTAGCCATGCTGGCCACAGGGATGAGGGAGCTTTTGGACTAATCTCCCACAAAGCCAGTAATAACCTGTCAGTTCATCCCCAGCCAACCATCTCGCTATCACCCCACTTACAACCCCCACTAACCAGCTACTAAGATACCAGACGGCAGCTGCAAGGGGAAAGAGTGTTGGGGAAAGACCAGGCTTCAGGCGGCGGGCCATGAATCTGAACTGAACCATGAACCTTTTACAGGAAATGGCCTGATATCTTTTCACAATGAAGCGTGACGGCAGCGACTGAGGTCTTCAAACAACGTGGATTCTGTCTGATGTCCGTTTTTTGCTTGCAGTCTGGCGAGGTGATAAGGAGTCATGGGAGAGAGAGCAATGTTTGGGTTCTGTAAAGCACAAATGGTGGCAACAAAAGTAACTGACAGGGGATCTGAAAAGGCACAAGAACTGATACTGGGTAGAGAGGGGGAGAAAAAAGACCTGAATAGTGACCATAAAATTTGGTCTGTATTTCATGTTAGAATTAGCAGTTTATCTATGGTACATAGTCACATTTGTCATATCCCACCTGCATATATTTTGACTGTCACTTTTTCTTTGTTGCTGGGCAGCTCTTGTGATAGGCTCTCCAATTGGCTGCTCTCCAATAGGCTGTGATGATGACATTTTGATCCCTTTCTAATCTCTCAGACAGATAACATATTAATAGGATGTTTTCTATATGTATACTTTTTGCATTCATCTCCAATAATACCAAGAAATAAGAACCAATATAAAGTTGCATCTGTGTAACTTGTGCTTAATACGTGCTTAAAGCGTTTTGTGTTTTACACATATGAGACAAAGGTCGGTTGGTCAATAAAAACAATACTAGTTTAAATTATGATAATCAAGAACTTTTGCGCCCCATGACACAAGCCATTTATATTTCATTTTGGGATGATTAAATTCCACAGGGATATTCTGGATTTTACCTGAACTAAGTCAGAAAGGCCCCTGGGAGCAGTTGGGGGATATAGTGTTTTGCTCAAGGACACAGTGCTCCACCACTTGCCGCTTTATAGTTTGAGCGTGGGATCGAACCCTGTCAGGTTTCAGTGTGACAGCTTTAAAGTCCTGAGCCATGCCTCCCCTTGGCTAAAATCTGTCACGATTTTTCCCACAGCATCGTTTTCCTCTTATGGCTATGATTCCAGAGAATTAGCAGAAAATGCATTTCATGAAAAACTTGAGATCTCTCTGTTTTTAGTTTTTCATTTGTAGACACTATGCATTTCATGTAGGAAGAGTTGGTCTGTGATATAATTTTATTTCAAAAGATTACATTTTCATTTCTCACTTCAGTATCCATGAACTTTAGAAAACATGAACCACACATTATATTATTAAATTCTTGTTTTTTTTGACAAGCACATTAGGCTTTTTGGCTTTTTCAAACAATGTGTAGAGCTTGTAACCCGTCTTGTAGTTCCATTTTTATCTGCAATTCTCCTAACCCTGAAGAAAAGGGGTACTTAATGTCTATAGAATATCAAACCTAGTGTTGCGATGCAATATGGCAATTAATATTTTGGATTTCAATATTGGGAGATACAGGAATATTTCGTATGAGCAACTGCAGTATGTGTTTTCGTTCAAACCTTATTCTGTCACAGAGACAAAATAAATCGATGATCTTGTTTGCTCTTGGAAGGGCATCTGCACTACTGCACTGCTCATACACTTTCATCTCAATGGTGCCTTGCCTTCCTGCCATACCTTCCCTGTTGGTTATTTTTAACTTGCTTTCCCTTAGTCTCATTTGGGCCAGATGGAGTCAGCCCTAAGGCTTGTGTTTGGGGCAAAGCTGCACTCCTGCTTAGCCTCTCTCACTCATGGAGGGAGAACTGTCAGAAAGCATCAGTGTGACTCATCTCAGAAGGATGTGCTAACACATCATTGCACCTGATTCCTGTGTGAGGGTTGATCGTCCATGAACAATGTAGTTCCCGTCACTAGCTCACAATTTTTCCATACATCATCTTGCCCATTAAGCGGACTAAGCAAGATTGATATGAAGGGATAATATGTTTAAAGTCATGAGAAATGTAGTCGCCTGATTGGGATTGAAAGAATCATTCGAATTGTTGGACTATGGTTGACAAATATTAAAGGTTTATCTTTAGCATTCATGTTGTAATCATAGTTGAGAATTACTGAAGTTAATGAGTGATGCAAACAATAAACCACACAGTAATGGGCAACTATTACACTGTTTGCGATTCACCAAAACACAAAGGAACACATTTTGTGATTGTCCAGTGTGATAGTTTTAGCCATCCACTGATGTAAATGTAAGCACGCATGCAGGTCTGTTTTTTGTACTTTGGAACTGTGAATTGTCAGGGAGGTTGTATCTAAAAGCTTTTGCCCACTAAGGGCTCAAAAGGTGGGAGTGAGATCTACTGCTCTAAGATATATTTTTGAGCTATCTGTACCAAGTAGAACCCTTTACACTGATCTTACACCTTCACAGAGGTTTGAGAGTTGAAACAAAATATCTACTTTCACCAGCTATAAATCTTACAAGCTAGGTTTAACTATGAAACTTTTATAAAACATTGTCAGAATCCTTGGAAACTGAGATGAAATGATCCCACGTACCATGGAACTACCCTGGCATGAATATCAAAAGTAGATGTAGATTGAAGTTATGAATGCAGAATTGTTGGATAATTCCATTTCTTGCCTCAATAGATCAACTCTTTGTGAATTGGAAATAAATTCCAGAAATTTTTCATGGATCACATACCTGCAAAATGCATGTGAAAGGTTATGTAGCACTGAAGTAACATACAGCCACCCCTCATGTCAGTCTCTCTTGTATTAAGATTATTTCCCATGCATCTGTTGAATGTGCACAGGTTACATACATATCACCAAGATATTTCCATGTGTGGATATGAAAAATGTACTGTGTAAAGTTTGCCCCCTGCATGTCTCTTGAGAAGCACAACATACATCAAGACAATGGTGCTGCTACGGCTAATAAAAGTGAATAGTTGAGTAGACGGCTTTTAGAATAACATATCAAAGTTGCTCATGAGGAACAAGACCATGCTTTATAATGTCGTAATGAGGGTTTTATTCTCAGTGATGTTGTTACATGGAGGAGCAGCACATTGTGTTCCATGAAGTTCATCATACAGGATGTTCTCACATTTTGTTTAAAATTTACTTATTCAATGATTAATTATTAATAAAAGTTTCACAATGAAATATATCAGAAATTCACAGTATCATGAATTTTAAAAAGTTGTGGGCATTTCCCTGTGTTTGCTGTAGAATTTAGATAACTCCCATTCCCCCAGCTTGTGGGAAAATCATATTTTATTCCAGATGAAACAGCTATTGCTTTGAGAAAACATATTTATTTTGGGGAAACACACATTACACACTATGCCTTGGAGACATGTTCTTGTAATGGAGTGATTATTCCAAAATAATCAGCAGCAAGCCTTGCATATGAAATCCATTGCCTCAAGCCACAAATCTAAAATTCACATCTCACCATTTTTACAAATGTGTATCTGGGCTACACCAAGTCAGGAATGTGAGACAGGCTTGCCAAAAGTGGTGATCAGAGAGAAGGGTTGAGAATCATTTTTGTGTTTCTCTCTGTAGCATCACAAGCAATATTCCTATGTTAAAGCATGCACATGCATCTGGTACTGTAAATCACAGATGAATGAAAATATACTGTGTATAGACACACATGCCCACCCAGACACACACTTCAAGGTACTGTATTTTTCATCAAGTTACACAAATAAATTGAACCTGTCTTTATACTGTGGTGTAGATGCACATAAAGTATGATGTAACTCTGCAACATGTCCATATGCATTAACATCGCCTCTTGAGAGCGAGCACAATTTATGCTGTAGCCGCTATTCAACACAAAAACACACCCCTGCAGTTTCAGAGTCCAACAACCATTGATCACAATTATCAGTAAAAACTAATCCACCAACTTTCACTTGAAAATCCTGCAAACAGCCCAGTTCACAAGGTTCTAGTTTATACTACAAGGTGATAATTAGAGATTTGAAAGTCTCATCTCTACAGATAATAGTGTCATCTTTCAGTTCTTTTTTAGAAACAAGCTACAAGAAGTACAACATTAGCACCGCTCAACATGGAATTTGGAGGGCATATTATAATGTAATTTGTAAATAGTATTTTCATCGACAATTGTTTCGACTGTGGTTTCAACCTTTGCTTCTTTTTGCTGTTTGCATCATGAAAGCGAAACTTGGAGGTCAGTTTTGGTACATTGTCTTCTCCCTCTACGATGTCTCTTTTTAAAGTACACAGCACTTTTACCAACTTAATGTGTGTTTTTCCTCCTGGGCAATGACAGAAGACAAACGAGAGACTAAATCAATAGGGTGATGAATGGATCATTACTGTACACTCCAGTTATCTGTGCACAATTTCCTAAGTACTTTTAACTCTTCCCCTCATTGGGATTTGGCACCTGTTCAAAATTGCCACTTTTAACACATGCAATTAAGGAACACTTAACAATACCTAAAAATCTAATAGAAGCATTGCACTAAAAACATTCCAAAAAAGCTGTCATCTCCCTTTGTAATCCACCAACCAGCAACTGTCCAGTAGAAAAAACGAGATGCATGTTAAACTACATGGTGTGCGTGCTTCACATGTGTCTTCACTCACAGAGGAAACTCATTTCTGAAGTAGCCAAACCAGCATGAAGAAGCAATATCCTGCTCTCCTTCTCACTTATGTCTGCCTCATTAGTGCCATGATTGGCTTGGACATCCCTGGGATCGCTGTATAAGGTATCAAGATATCAATGGTCACCTGTCCCACAAATGACAGCCAGTTGTCCACCTTTGTGATCTGGTATTGATCTCAGCCCATCTAATGAATCAAATCAATGTCATTCACTGCTCTCAGAGTCCATTTTTATGGGATAGAGTGTCTAAGAAGCCCTTTGGCTGTGGAAAATGATTGGGTAGGCATAAAAAAAAAAACAGTTTCCCAAAAAAAAAAGGGTTGAGAAAGAGACTAAGAGAGCATGTTTTCTCCTCCTGTTTTGGACAGGACTTGGGGTGGTGGAGACACAGTGCTCCTCCAGATTTGTTCCAAGGTTACTCTGAGGTAAGTCTATGTGGTCACAGATTGTCTTGTAATAGTATGGTTCTTGGATAACTTCTTCAAAACACTAATATTCAACTGCAATTGCTCCAACCCGTGCATATTGTCTGTGGACATGAAAGGACAACTATATGCAAGTGGTGTGATGAAGCATGAGGACTAACTGAAGAGGCTGTATTCCATGAAAGACCTGTTAGTTATTGTCACTCTGACTGGCTACACAGTGTGGCAATGCCTCTCACATCACACTGACCCATACCTAAAGGTCATGTATTGATTCTAATATGTAGCCATTATTCCACTCATTAACCTCAAGACAGCCTTTTGGGACACTGGGGGTGTGATTTGTGGAGGGGAAAGAGGCGCGAGCCACATAGGAAACTGCATTCACACAGTGGACCATGGCACTGGGGCCGTTGAAAGTCATCCAGCTAGTGTGTAAATCAGTTGTTTTATTGTGGATTATGAGTCGTTTGTCTTTGAGGCTTTTCCATCCACAAACAGATTATTACAAATGGTGCGATAAAGGCTTTTAAAGGACCCCTGCACACTATTTCCTACAGCACAGATATGTCTAAGAAGACACCAATCAAATCTGTCCTTCTGTGTGCTTCCTCTTCCCTCCTCAGTAATTTTCCTCTGATTCTGGAAAGGCACATGTGGGAATTACAAAACAGATTGACTCCCCATAATGGTGGGTATGTTGTATGCATAAACAGGCCTCAAAACGTCAACTTATCTGGTCTTTGGATTTCGGTGTAGCACTGCTGCTGAAATATGGCCATGATGATGACATCAGCTTTCACACGGCCTAGCAAACGGGACACATGAATACTCAAAGGCCAAGTCCAAAGTACACCAACACTCCTACGAATACCCAATCTGCACCCAAACAGCATAATGTCGGCCAAATACAGCAGAGGGGGATGAGAGTTCCTTGCCAGGCATGACTTAGTACGTAATTAAGGTCCTGGCTCAGGACCGGCAAATCAACCTGCTTCATTTCCCAGAGGAGTCATAAGAAGAAGATAGGAAGGATAAATGCAACGATGGTACTCATTTTCAAGCACAGTCAGTTATCCAAACTCACCAGGAGGAGCTTAAATATATTACAAATATATCTTGTAATCATGTCTGGGTTGCCAGGAAGTTTGGAGGGAAAAGTTTCTTTTGTTTCATTGGCAGAATAGGTGCTTCGGGTGAAGCAACTGCTTTATCTATGAAGCTGTGGGTCATCAAATTGCTGTGGTGAAAACATGGATGACTTTGGATGCGCTGTCTTTTTTTCTGTGTAAAAAGTGTCTTTTTCAGTTTTTTTCTCTCTTCTCCCTCTCTTTTTCCTCATCAGACTTCAGCCTCCTCTGATGATACCCTGGAGGAGCGCCTGTGTGGGATGCATACCAAGTAGCAGAAGGCTGCTTTTCAAGCAAGCGGCTCAAGAAGTCGAGAGGGGTATCAAAGAGGCTACTGAATATGCATATACTGTATAAATGACCTGTTCAGTAATCATGAACAACCGTACAGAAGATTTTTCTGGGGGCTGTTTTTATGCGGGGGGTTGCAGCCCCATTATACCCACAAACGCTTTTTATATTGGTGCATTCAGAACCTTTGGATAGTAAACACGAGTGAAGGTGTTACTGTAAGTATGAAAAACCTGTCATTCCTACATCCAGCAGATTTGGCTTGTGTCTTCCTGCTTGAAACGGGTCACCAACTTTGATTACAAAGAAACATTCTGATTTGTGATATGTACTCGGGAATTTTATAAAATGACATTTGCGGCAGCATTAAGTATGCAAGGTCTGATTGGTTGTGCAGATTCAGCCTTGCATGTGAGATTAAAAAGAAATGTTATCATAATGAAGTGTGAAAATAATGTGGCCCATTTTCATCTGGTTTGTGTATGGAATGCAATATCGTGATTGGAATGTATGAATATGAACACCGTATGCTCTGTTTCTGATTATGTCAAATTTTTACCACTGTGCAGCAAGCATCCTTAACATTGGCATATTCTGTTGATATGTACTATTCTCACAGACAATGATTTAGTTCACTCCCATATACTGCTCAATTTTAATCCCTTTTCAATAATTTAATGTGAAAAATACACATTGTTCAGCCTCTAGTGTCTAGTTGCTCTAGTATTGCTGTGCACAGTGTAAGCAGGCCACTTCAGGTCCGGAGTAGTTTCATTAAAGTATGATAAAATGGGGTAATTTGAAAATTAATCACAGTAACTACACAGTGCCGCACTTAAATATATACTACGATAATTTAAGGCTATTCATAAAGCTTTCCTTGTGCTAACTGTGCCTCCAAATTAGAATATTACAATTGCTGGAGCAGTGCAGCAAGCCAACGCAGCCTCTGTGAATGTGTGCGTGCGTGTGTGCGAGAGTGCTTGTGACCCTTATGGTCTCTCGGCCTCATGGTGAGACAGAGGCGGATAGAGAGAGAAAGAGCTATAAGTCAGGACATTTCAGTTACGTCTGTAACCTTTCACTGTTTCGCAGAATGGTGCTGTTTCTTTGGCTACCTGTGGTTCTTCACCCTCTACTGGTACCACTTATCTTATCATAGACAGTTCCAGAAGAGGTCCAAGAGCTACCTTGTCTTCGACATATTTGTCTTTATTATTCATTCCTTTCAATGTCAATAGTGGGGTTTTTTTTATCTATTGAAAAAGTCTACATATTTACACGTTTTTCTTTTGCCAAGAAACATTTGTACTGCCTTTGGTAATGATCAGTTGAATTTCCATTCCTGAGCATATTATCATTGATGAGTCACTGTGAGTAGGTGAAACCGCGGATGAGAAATATGAACACTTTCCTAACTATGAATCTCTGCACTGAACGACCTGGATTTATTCTTAGCTGCCATCTGTTGCCGAGAGCATATGGGAAAAGTAGCTGTAATTCCAGGAGCACTTAACTGATATTTTCACGAGCAATTTAACAAACTCTCACAGAGGCGGACTTCGGGCTTTTTCAACAGCTATCCTGAGGAACCACTAATTCCTCAAGTTGGGGAGAGAGGGACCGTACTTCAGCTCAGTATACATCCCATGTTCCATACTGATCGTGCAACAACAAAAATGCATCTTATTTTTAGGGGGAAAATTAAAGCCATGGGCTTGACAGTAGCTTAATTCGTATTGAAAATCCATTCCCCACCTTCTCGGCCCAAGTATGAAAGATGCTCTTGCCCACTTGACCGCAAAACCATCTCGCCTTTGATGGTGACACACCAGTGCTCTGCAAATGCCCTGTTATGTGGGAGACTTTGTCATCATCTTCGCACTCTCTCACACTCACCCACTCCCCATGTGGCCAGCACTCCTATGCCAGTGCTGGCAGCTACACCCGTGGACATGCAGACAGTCACAGAGTGCTCTCACGTAAGCAGGATGCTTGGACGTTGATAGATTCTTTGCTCTTCCTCCCCTCTGTCTGAATTTCGCTGTTTTTAAATCCCAGTATTCTGTTTACTTTAGGATTACTGCTTTTGTATGTTTCAAATTTGACAGCTGCTTCATTCAACTCCCCAGTGTGGAGGCTGCAAGATAAGACTGATATGGGTTTCTAATCTTTGCGCTGCCTAAATCCTTTCAAAATCTCCCATTTCCTTTCCCCCCACCATCATTCCTTGCTGCAAGATTAGAGCATTTTCCAGCACAACTCATGGCTTTTGGTGTGGAGCAGCTGGAGCGCTCTGGTAGGACCGCTAATGAAGGGAGCTGCTCTTTTGACAGCTGTTGCATCCGATACAAAGATTTTTCCTTAAAGGCCTCAATCAAACACCTTTCACAACACCATCCCCCTGGATGTGGGTGTGTTTCACGCACAAGCAGCATGCTTAAAATAATTGGGTGACTGGTAAAAATCACTCAGAGAGGCAGAGTTTGATCTTTTCAGAGAGCCGTCTTGGAGGATATGTTTTATTGAGACATGGCTACAGCACTAAACTCTACCAACTGAAGAAAATGTTATGTTTCCTCTCCTCTTCTAACCATGGTGACTATTCAGTCATAGTTTGTACAGGCTGATTAATTCTGTGTAGAACCTCCAGCTCGCCTGTTGTGATTCCTCTGAGGGCCCTCAAAGCGTTGTGCTGCATAACACATCATCTCCTGACTGGAATTTCAGGTAAGGCAAGGCCTCAGGGAAACTGATGGATTCATATCTGTACACGAGCAACATTTAACAAACACAGATTCATCATAACTTTAACAAACTATAACAAATGTTTCATTATAAGGGCATTAGCTACATGGCCCTGAGTGATGTTTAGGTATGCCTTTTCACTGCTACGCCTTACATAAATCAAAGTCGCAGAAATTACAATAACACAGTAAATCATCCACGTCGTTCCATTTCACTCCCTACACAGAAAAAAAGTACGAAATGACACATGACATCATAGCATTTTACATAGATTTGTTGCAGGCTCGGACACACTTTATACACAGAATCATTTTTTTCCAGGGTTATGTAATCATATATATACAGTATATCAAATTGAATCACTTACAGCTCAATTTGCCATCATACAGTGCTTTGTGTGTCTCTTGGACTGTAATCTCACACACGGGCATGTTCTTTGTCTTATTTGTCAACACTTTATGCACTTATGTCGCTGTGTCACCTCAGCCTGTTTGAGGTGCCTTCAAAATGTGGAGAGACAAAGACCAAAATCTCTCACAAAGAAAATTAGACTTTGCCAAAGCGTGAGCCTGTGACGTATGTCAGGTTTCTCTGTATTAGTGTCACCTGGGTGATTTACAAACGTAATGCAAGGCCAACATCTTCCTTTGATGTGAAATGAAGAACTCTATAGTTATCACAGGAAAACAGTGCTCTCTATCAGGGGATTGTGAAGACAAGAGCCCCCTCTGTCACTGTGGGATTTGTGAAATGGCAACTGTACATAAATTAATGTAAAAATAACATTTTGCTTGAATATCAATGAAGGTTTTTTTGTCCACCAACATTTTCTGGTTTAATGAGCTTGTAAGGATGTTTAGGCACTGCTCATTGTCGGCAGAGAATTCAATGGCTTCCTGACTGCACACGAGACTGAAAGGTTTTAGTTAAAAGTAAAGATTAGTGGGTTTAGCCATTCTGTTATCATAGGATTTGTTGTGAGAGGATTCTGTACTCACTCAACTGCAGAATTCAACTTATTGATTCTGTCACACAGAGTCTTTATCTTTGCCTGTTTGTTAACTAATACAATCATTTAACATTTTTTCAGCATAAACGCAGAGGAGTAGACACAAGAAATAAAGAGGAAAAATGCTACAGTGAAAAATAAGTATTCCAAGCAGTTGCAATTAGAACAGCGGTAGTAAATAGTCCTATTTATGTGTCTCACCTCTTGCAGTGGTATTTTAGATGGAAAATGTGGTCCAAAGCAGACCACTAAATCTTCCAAGTGTGCATATGCTATGTGGCATCTCAGATTTACACTTTGTGATGACAATGTGTAAAATATGGAGCCTCTAAATCAGCAGAACTAAACAGTTCTTGACTGCCAATGCGGGATTTGAGGACAGCAGATATGTATTTGCCAGTAATATCCTCAAATCTGTCTCTCCTTTGTGAAGGCCTCCAATCATTTGTCTTGTGGTGGGGAGATATGACGGTAACTTTGAAAGCAAATCTACATACAGAACACACGTTGATAGTGAGGTTACAATGGCTTTAGCCAGCTCGACAAACCAGTGCGGATTGCCTTTTCAAAGTTGAGCTGTTGCTCAACACTTTTCCAGTCGTAGACCGACTTACATAGGTTTCCTCACAAGGTGTCATATAAATGAAATCTAGGAACTCAGTCATTTTGCGTGGTCAGTGGGGAAATAAAAACAGCTCCCAAAACCTAATAACGCGAAGGTGTGGATAACCAAATTATGAATACGCATAGTACATGGGAGAACAAACCACATTAAAAGTTTCCACCCTGCGATTTTAATATTCGCTGTGTCGACTTTGATTTGAAGTCTTTGGTAGTTTTCACAGTCACAATGACTTTTGGAGCACAGGTTGTGTTGGGGATGGTATGATGACATTAGAGGACACTCCCACTGGGATCTCATCATATGCTGTGCTTAATAAGGCTTTGCCAAATTGTCGTTCACAGGATGCACATTCCTTTTCTCCACTTATTCATTCATGGATTGATATCGCAAGTGTAAGCAGGCATCGTTCTTTACAATTCTGTGCAATTCACAAGTAATATTTGAAAGGCACACAATTTTTAAAGGCTCACTGCTTGGATGTCAGAAGAAATGTCCTCAGCCATGAAGATTTTACTTTGACTATTTTACTTTCCTCTCTAGACCAAAATTAACATTTAGACATAAAGATTTTAATGCTGACAACACATTTTCTTTGCCTCTCTGTCTTCACTAACATGTGCGCGGAGCACACTTCATCACTTTTACTCAGTGCCAATCTAAGACCTTCATTCTCTCCACCCCCTGCTCCAATCGCCGCAACCTCCCACTACGCCACGCTGCGTCTCTCCCCCTCCAACCTTTGTCTCTCATTTGGAATGAAGAGGAAATGCCTCCCTGTGGGCTCACAAGTGGCCCATCCTAGGGGCTGGCTGAGATTGATGCCTGTGATCCAGCTGTGCTGATTTACTCCCCACACACCCACAGGGGAGTGGGAGATTGCACTGTGCGCTGCTGGAGAGAATGGGAGACAGACAGACAGACAGACAGAGAAAGTGAGACAGAGAGCAGAACAGAAAGAGAGACCACTCCATTTTCTTGTCTAATGCCACATCTATCAATAGCTTTCTCAGCTGCAAGCACAGTTTTGGATGATCGCATTTTTCTTTTTCTGTCTCTTTTTTGTGCTGACACATAAAAACAATGCGTGGGAGTTTATTGTCCCCTACTACTAAATTACATGCATCTTTGAAAGACACAAAACATGTCCGTGTTCTGTCGGCATCTGAAAATTTGTATTGGTATTCAATACGACGAACACACATCTCGCCTGTCTGTACGCCCTGCGGTGGCAGAAAGAATCTATAGTTGTTATCTAAACATTGATTCTATCATCATTTTCTTCAGGTCATCTGTATCCATCAAGGCTGGTGTCCTAAATTTACCTTGCCTCTGTGGACCACTGGACCTTCCTCAGCCAGCGGCTAAACATTCAATGAGGTGATTGATCACAGGTCATGGGCAAATGGTAAAACTCCATTACTTAACTTGCTGACACCATATCAAGTAGGCCCAAATAATCTTTGAATTTTGTCATTGATAGAAATTAACTCCCAACACTACGCTCCATTGTTCATGTGCCAAATAAAAAAATGTCCCCCAAAAAACTTGTGTTTCAGCATTATGTGTCAACTTGGCAAAAGTTCAACACACAAGTTTTTTGCTGGGTTGGAGTAAGTGGCTGAGAAGACAACATCTTAAGAGCAATTATGTGATGTACCATCAACTACTCATAATGACAGGAATCAATGCTTTCTTTTATGCATTGTTTGACTTGCAGTGTAACATGGAGGATACATTTAGTTTAATAAGTTCATTTTAGTGGAAAAGAGGATGGAGGAGTTTTGTTCTGAACATTTATTGACTCTTCAAATTTCACCTTCTGCTGGAGCATAATCTTGCTTGCTGGAGAGAAAATGTGCTCTTCCTTTGAGATTTTTTCTCCAGTGAGTTTTATATACTGAATTTATGACTTAAGAAAAATAAGCTGACAGCAAACTGCCTGGTCTGCCCATCTCACCTTAACAAGATATATGCTAGTGCTGATAGAGCTCTTCGGAAGGAGGGTTGCAGACAAGCAACCATACACACATGCGGTTTTACGGGAGGACTATTTTATATGCGCTCTTCCATACCATGAATACATGCATGACTGTTGTTAGACATTTGCATACGACTGATTACATGGCAAAAATAGACCTGGAATTCATTTAATACGTAAATTTGTAAATGGCTGTGATGACCTTTTGGAAACACACCATTGGTTAATCTCAGGCTCAAGGGGCATTGATTAGGTGGCAAAAGGAACAAACGACTTGCTCCATGTGCTCCTTAGAAGACAAATACTGCGTTCCCTCTAATTCAAGCCTGCAGTAGGCCTGCTGACGAGCCAGGAGAGGGACTGGACTCCCCCGTGCACTCTGGGAGGGCTTTGTGGTCGTTGCCCAATTGGATGAAGATTTATTGAACTGCTTGCACAAGATGTGGTATAATAGGAACACAGCAGCATCTGCTTGAATAGCATGTCGATATTTTAGCATTTTTCCGCTCCAGCATCTTAACACTCATATGTACAGTATGTAGCACAAATACGTATAAGTGCCCTCTGCTGTTGTCATTGGTTGTTTTTTAAAATTCATCCATTGTCACCTTGGCACATCCAACAATCAGTGAAAATGTGGTATAGCAAAGAAACTGTTCACCAACAAACATTTGGTGCAGTTGTAGTAGAGAGATTAATGCAGTTGAATATATTCATTACATCTTCTAAGGGGAGAAAATTAACTTAAATAAGTGTGTAAGAGATTTGCTTTACAAAAAATGTTCAATGTTCAAAATTATAAACAAAGGCCTGTACGAGACAAATAAAATACAAAACAAAATGAATACCTGCATCATTTGTAGATTTATTGGAATTACATTTGAGTATATACGGAGTAAATAGTCTGAATTGCTCCCATCTTGGTGAAGGCACTTGCTTGCACAGTGCTTATGCACATATTCCAATGCCCAACGACTCTGGTGTGCTGAGACGTTTTGCGTATACATTTGTTGCTCCTTATCAGATTTTGAAAAGTTAGAGGCAGTGACATTACAGCAACAGCAAACAGCATTTTGAGGTCAAAGGGAACAACAATCAATACGGATCAACACATTTCACCGACCAAATGAAAGTTACTGGCACTGATCGTGAAGCAAAAAGCGAGCATAGACTCTCAATCTTGCAATGATTTCTGAGTGAACGTCTGAGAACATCTGCGCAGTTCATTTCAAATTCTTCAACTACACCATCCCAATATCTTCTTTCAGACATTTCAACAGACAAAAAGAGCCATTGTCGTCATTTGTTATATATCAAACATGAATATGGTGGGTGAGATTTGTATTGATTGATGGATCTTACGTCACTACAGTGTGCTGTTTCATGTAACTGTAAAATTCACATCTGTAGTGGCAATGCAATCGAAACACAAGATATGGACAAGAAGGAAAATAAATGCAATGGAGTTAAATGAGTTTACAGCAGTGGTCCATTAGTGGGCTGTAAACATGTCTCTCTCTTATGGATCCATTCATAGCCATGAGTAAAACTCTCCCCTCAAATTCCTTTTTTGCCCATTAATGGACTCATTGACTTGCAATTTAGGCTGCTTAGCCATTCTTTAATCTGTCTGTGCCGCCCCCAGTTTGTAGGTTAAGAAAAATCAAATGAACAGATGGTAATCTCGCAAAATCAGCACTAAGTACTGCATTATCTGTCACATTTTGCTCCGTTTTTCCCTCATCCTCCCTTTCAGTGGGAAAAGCACTCTACGTTGTTTAGATCTAAACTTAAATGTAATTTGGCCAAATGTGTGATCTGGAATAACGCTGTCTGGTACATGATTAAGTGACAAGGACAGCACTAAAGTGTGCATCACAAGCCTCCAGCCACATCTTTACATTTAATTCAGTTGTGTGTGCGCCTGTGTGCTGTTGCATGTATTCATGTCTGTGTCTCAATGACACTTAGGAGATGTGTGCTGTTATTTTTACTGCTGTTCCAGGCAAATATCAGCATGTCCCAGCTGAAAAGACATTACAGGCTGTTGCTTTGAGTGGCTCCCGGGACTCGCTATCATAATCTTTGTCTGTGCTTAGATGTGTTGTACAGGTGGCTGCTCAGGAGACAAGGACAGGGGAATTTGGCTAATTAAGCAGGGAACACAGCAGATAACTGCAAGCCATCCTGGTGGGACCGTGGAAACACACTGCCGCCAGTGTCATGCAACCATCTCAGAGGCAGCAGTCATTTGTTTCTCTTTCTATGCATTTTTTGACATTATTATCATTGTGTGGGAATGTCCTCACAGACTGTGGCAACAGGCTGAAGGATACCGTGGAGATCTATTGTGAGTAACTGAGCTGTCATTCATGATCAGATTCCATCCTTGGAATGACAGAGGTGGTTTTGTTGTGGTTAATAATTATCATGCATTAGAAACATGTAAGACTGATGTTGATGGCTGAACCTGTGTACAATAGTAGAAAATATGGATGGTGTTATGGACTGCAGTTTCCCCTGTACTGAGATCTAATCAGGGCATTGCTGCAGAAATATTACACCACATATTGTTCACCAGTATTCAATAATAAAGTATCAACTACATTAGCTCTCGTTGCACCGTGTTTCTTCAATTGTTTGATATCTCATATCCATAACAAGATTGTGAGCTGTTTTAGGAATGGTTCCGTTGTCTAAAAGAGACAGTGGATCATAGAATATAAAGGCTGTGAGGGAAATAGCTCACCTCATATTGCTTTCCAAGTGGAGCATCCTGGGAAATTTGTATGACTTAGAAAATTAATGTTGTTCATCTCCGTGGTTGTTAAAACATGTTGGCTGTTAAGCTGTGGACCTCAGATACATGCCCAACTCCTGTTGTGTTAACTTATGTTTGGAACCTTTGGAGGATGTAAAGTCCATCCTTATGGTTTGCGCCAACCTAGTGATGGTCACTGCTCTTATCAGGCATCTGACCCCCCCCTGCCCTTCTAAATCCCCCACATCCATCTTCTGCAACCCCATCTCATCCATCCTTGCAAATCATCAGGCTGTGAAATGAAAGTCACTGATGGTTCATCTCCCACGGTCAAAGAAGAGTTTTTGCTGCCTTTCTGTGCCTCATTCATACCCATATTGAAGCCCATAAAATAGTGGATGGCAATTTCACTATATCATCTGGGATTAACTTCCCCATAATTTCATTTAACCAATCATATGTCTTTGTATTTCGGCTGTTCATTTCACCCCAATGTTATGCTTGTGGACAGTGATGCATTAGCTCATAACCCTGTCGTAATGAGAGAACCTCAATTTCCTCTGAGATGGCACAGTGACCCAAATTAACACATAGAAGATGTTAGGTGTTTGCCGTGGTGCAAAGTTTTATTTTGTGATGGTGTCTCTGTATTTTGTATATCATTACGTAATTGCATTTCAAAAACATATTTGGTATTAGCAAGCTAAGTCTGACAGGCAATATTTCCATCAACCAATATTCCAATGTTCTTTTGTATATGCATAAGGTTCAGGTGCCGACAAAG
This sequence comes from Carapus acus, assembly GCA_900312935.1. Classification (NCBI taxonomy): domain Eukaryota; kingdom Metazoa; phylum Chordata; class Actinopteri; order Ophidiiformes; family Carapidae; genus Carapus; species Carapus acus. The sequence continues at coordinate 47,497 of OMPJ01008594.1, read as the reverse complement.
ATCTGTTTCTGCTGTTTAACAAGAAGCTCGCACCTAAGCCCAAAAGAAGATGACATACATTCTGTGGAGTTGAGGTGTCCAATGTCTGAACCAAGGGCTACAAATGCTCGTCAGAGGTGTTTTACGCGCCTGTGGCCTGTCTCCCAAAAATGTACTGTTTATTGGACAGCAGTTCCAACAACATAAAAGCCTTTTTCTTTCTAAGCGTTAAGCCATCTGTCTGGGACTCTAGTGTGTTGACCTCCTCTCTATAATTACATGTTAAAATGGCAGGCACAGGGAGGAGGGTTGTAAACTGGAGCTGTCAATTCCAGGACAGGTGGAATCTCACTCTGAAGAAATCTCCACTCCATTAGAGGTCCAATCCAGAGACATGCACATTCACAAGGAAGGGTCCAGTTCTAGCAATTTAGCATGAAATCTTCAGACAATTCAGATGTGGAGTAATAACATTGTTAATTGCTCATAGTATTGTTGCTCATATTGGGTAAGATGCTGATGATATTCATAAATGAAATTATGTAAAACATTCATGGAGGAAAAAAAGGTATGTAGATAAACACAGGGATCCTGGGCACTTTCATGTCAATGAATGTGCGTCTACCTGTGAAAGATTATCACATCCCTGCTGGATCTCCGCCTTTTGATCTCCGCCTTTTGGTCATAGTCTGATGCCATAAATGAGAACAGAGAGACTAACATGTAAATTGTAGGCCCCGCTTTCTAGTGCAGCTTCCTCCTTGGGCACCAATTTGTCTACAACTCTCCCTCGACAATACAACGCTCGAAACCACTCATTGCTCCCATGTAGGCAATGACTGAACCATCACCTAGAGGGAACAACAAGAAGCCCTCTGTGACAGGACATCCAAATGTCAAACTTTGAAGCGTTAATTAATCATTCTTACTGCTTCACACTCAACCAGGACCCATCTTAGTGCACCCATATGGCTTGGACATTGACAACAAAACTATAGATATTGCAAAATAACTACACACATAGAAATGGGGGAAAGAATGCGAATGCGGACGTAACGGGCTGAAATTGCTTTTCCTCGCAAGGTGTCATGGCACACCCTTAGAAACAGGGGGAATGTCATCATCTTAGAAGGGAGGGGAGGTTTAGGGCATCTCTTGCAATGATACCCCAGGGAAGTGATCCAGACACATCCAACTGGGAAGAGACCACAGGGCAAAGCTGGAATGAAATTGAGTAATAATATGTCCCATCTGGCCAGGGAATGCCATGAATTGCCTCGGGAGAAGCTGTAGAGTGAGGCCTGGGAAATCTGGGACAGTATGTTGCCCCCAGTAAAGCATTGGAAAATGAGGGCTGGATAGATGGATTGATAAATGGACACATATCCATATTTACCATTGTTAATGGATGTGGATTTTGTTTGTGATGAATGAGATACCTTGGATGGGGTCTGGAGCTTGGATGTGTGAAGGCTCTTTGTTGCACAGTTTTAGAGATCTGGGTTTCAGTTCTTCAATAATTTGCAGTGCCCTCCACCACAGTGTTGATAGTGGCTGCAGAGCAAAGGCAGCACTGAGCAGTGAGATATACCAGGATTATCTCTGAAGAAATGTAACCGGCCACCAGTGAACAGAGCTGGACAGAGCCAGTAAAATGTGCGGCAAGAGTTTCATGAAGATAAGTGAAATAGCACAAACATTAGCGGTGCCAAAGAAATCATGGACTTTTTGAAACAGAATTAGAAAGTGTGTCCCTGCGCTTGATTTTTGGTTGAGTATTTCTCAAGGAAATGACCTCTCAATTATATTCATTCTTCTACTATGTGATTATAGGGGCATGAAACCCACAAAAAGGCTTACGCTGAAGCTGAGTTCATTACATGATGCTGAAATTTAGATTAAAAGGTTTTTGCAGTGGTAATGATTAATGGTTATGTTACATTCGTCGGCAAGAACTTTGAAATCTCAACAATAAAATATATCATGTAACAGTAATAATAGGATATGTTACACATTAGACTTGGTGTGATTCATTAATTCATTCAGTCTCTCAACCTGCTTGGTCTGCATCTGGGTTGCTGGAGCCTATCCCTACTGTCATGGGGTGAAGACAGGGTGCACCTTGGATTGGTTGCCAGTCCATCACAGACAAAGACAGACTACCATTTACACACACTCTCCCCTGTCCATCACAGACAAAGACAGACAACCATTCACACACACTCACTCCTATGGGCAATTTAGTATCAACAATACACCCATTGTGCTTGTTTTTGGTGGTGAGGGGAAGATTTATCTGGAATGTATTTTGTTATTTCCAGGTTATTAACTGAATGGCACTAAAAATTTTCCAACGCTGATCAAAGAATTTTCTCAACTGCATTCAATCAGCCGATCTGCAAAATCTTTGCATGATTACAGATAATTCCACTGCCCTTCTTTGACGGTACTTGTAAAGCCATCTGCACAATGAGATAGTTGACTTCTTTCAACAAAACTACACAACATAACAAAAATGCATATCCTATGTGCTCTAATTCCTCTTGATTTTAGCAATATAACGCAAGCCTCAGCATATTATCTTGATTAATGCTCAGAGTAATTTTATCATCAAGTAGTTTTATCATCAAGTAGTAGCTTTTTATACTAACTTTATTGTGCCTTTTGCATACTGTGTATATTTCTATGTCCATTGTGTAGTGTTTCCTGCCACTCAGCTGCAATAAACTTTTACCATAAAATTTCACCTGTTCCCCTTCATATTTGCTGTCATTCCTCACTATGTGGATATATTTGATCAATTTTGCTTTTTAGAAGAGTGAAAGATTTAAAGATAAGGAGAACCAAACCTTCCTCCTCCTTCCATCTATAATTCATCTGAGCACAAATTACTGACATGAAATGTATGTTATTTGATGCGTTTAAGGTAGTTGCACCTAAGTGCAATGCATTGGTAAAATAGGCCCATCGATCATGAGTTTAAAGAAAAGAGCCGCTAGCGCTAAGCATTGATAAATCCTGCAGAGGAGAAATGATTATTAAGCCAGAAGTCATTCATGCGAAGAGGCAGAGGCAGCGTAGGATGTGGGTCCCCTATAATCTGCGTCAGAAAGGCAACCATGACAGAATGAGAATTTCTCCCCATTGAATAGTGAGACAGCTCTTTGTGTCTTTTTGATTTCCTCTCTTTTCTGATGATGCATGGAGAAAGAAATATCCCCATTGTGTCAAGCCACATGACTCCAAAGTTGGATATGCATGCCTTTTAGTCGTGTATTTGTGTGTGTGCAGATGAAATACATTAAGAGAGCGAACGGATATACAATGAAGAAAACTGCCCGCAACCATGTTTTCTTTGATAGATGCACAGGAAAACTGCATCAGTGTGATTTTCCTCTGGGATTCATAAAATATGTCTGCTTCTGATTCTGATTCTGGCTGCTGTCACGCTTGCTGGGTTTTGTTATTTTATTCTATCAAAAAAAACAAGAAATTTCATTCTTGCTTACTGGATTTCAGATTGTAATATGTTGCCAAATGTTCATCGTGAATCCAGCCAGAAAGAGGGAACATTTGTTACACAGTTCAATCTGAAATAACAAACTTTTGCCCTCATCTCAGTTGCAATTCTTTGTTGTAATGATTTTAATCCCTTTGGGAACTGATGTTAGATTAGGGGGAGGGAAGAAAAATGATTAGATTCCGCATTCACTGCCATTTATGCATTCCTCTTAATTGGAAAGCACCTTTTTCCTCACCTTGCCTTCTTTTTCATGCGGAGTAATTGAACATTGTATGAAGTGTTATAAATGTTCAATTCATCCCGCAGTTCTCCCATATCAATTTCAACGGCAATTGTCATACTCTGTTGATAAATTGTTCAGGTGTGAGTATGTGTCTGGGATGGGGTGGGGGTTGTGCAAAGGTAAATAAAGTTATCAAATAGAGTCGTTTAATGTTTCCAACTGACAGTGAATATTTGGTATGATGCAAAATAATAGCTGAGCACTGCAAAACATGGTTGAATTACAGTCCAAATGGAACTGTAGCATATAATGTTTGAAGTATATCATTGATAATAATAACAAGTAAACATGCATAAAATCCATGAAACAGATTTGTTGGCTCACAAATATGCTACTCACATTCCACCCATCTTATGTAAGGGGGTGCTTTGGGAATATGGAATTCCACTTTTGTGTTGTGACCTTTCAAATCACCAAATTGTGAGCTATGCTCATATTTTCAACAAAGTGTGAGAAGTTCTACGTAATTTTAATTGACCTTGACAAGGATTCTGTTGATGAATCAGAATAACAAATCCCTGGCAGAGCAGTTTGTTCAGTTGGGTGGCCGTAATACCACATCTCAGCCGACCTGCGCTGGATTACTTGCAAACGAAGGGTAAGCATGATAGATGGAAGACCAGCATATCAAAATCAGAGACAGTCCTCTACCATGGAACAATGGATTTGTCATCCCGTGGTGAAGGAGCGCAGGCGTCGAGTCCTCTTGCTCATGGGTGAGGGCAGGATGAGTGTCAGAATACTGTAAGAATATGTGCTGGTGCTGAGAGAATGCAGATTCCTCATTTTACACGGGGTGCTAAGCCTGGAGGTAATGTTCTCTGTTTTGTCAATACACTCATCACTGATCTCACGAGCATACTCATGAATATTTATAAATGTATGCATCAACAGTTGTCTAAATGCTTGCTTAACTCAGCTTTGTGGAATTCATGCCATTTGTTTTTGAACTTGCTTCTTTTTTATACCATATACGAAATATACCAATACAAAAAGTGCAACTCTGTGTTTGCTGGATCAACTATTTCGGCCAGCAGCAGGGCGCCTGGATAAGTGGTGCTGGATCAAAACCATTGATAAACACTCTGTGTCGGGCAGGACACCAGGGATGAGGAGAGAGGAGGATCTTTTGTAAGTTGATCGATTTAGTGTGAAAGGCAGTAATGCAGATAACAGAATCTCAATACTGTTAATACAGTGTCCACAGTGACCTTTGTCTAAATTCCATGTATCTGTGACAAATGAATAACTATCGTAACAATAGCCAATAATGAGAAACATTGACATTAGTATGTTACCCAACTATGAGTAAAATACTAAAAACCAAGATTGCAGTGGTCAGTCAAACCTCTGTTAATATTATGACTATCATATGATCAAATACAGATCAACATGGCAGATGTAATCACTGTGGTCACACAATTAAATTGCCACACTCTCTTATTGTACTGCTCTAAAAATAACGTAGCAGAGAGGAGGATGCAAAATTCACCTGAGATTGATGTACATCCTCAAAGGATGAGTGTGCATGCAGAATAGTGGTTGCTTATATCTAACAATAGAAAACCTCCTCTTTGCCGTCTCTTCTCCTGCCAAATTTGTTTTGTACAATTTACTGTCTGTCACTGACTGAACCTCGGCTTCAGAAATGCGCCCCTGATCGCTCCCTGAGACAGACAGCTGGGAAAGTGTTAAACACATTTTTGTGGGGGTAATTGGTACCTGGATTAGCATTCTCACAACTTTAAGGACATTAGAAAATTGGAGGTCACAGTTTTTGCTTCACATCACAAAATGGCGACAAGAATAGAGCCTCAACACAATGACATACAGGGCAATGTTGCATTGCAAGTTTTGCCAGAAGGAGTTAGTATTTCAAACACAAAGTTTTGCTTTAGTGATGTCTACCCGTTATAACTCAGACCATCTGTTCACCAGATCACTTCAGGAATAGATATCACCCAATTACGCCTGCTTAAAAGTATTTTTTTACATGCCATTCTCACAAACAGTCTTCTCAAAGCACTTTTGAGGAGACCTTGTGTGGACCAGACATCTTGAGGCAGACGAATAGGAAGACCCAAAAATTTGTAATATGTAAGAAAAAGAGAGGCAGAAATGTTGGAGGAGGTAAAGGCTGAATGGTGGACAAGATCCCTGTGGCCTAGTGAGTCACGATGGTTGATGACCTTCTGAAGTGGAAAGCCCCATGGCATGAAGATAGGACAACTGGAAAGCAGCCAGTCTGTAGGCCAGGGGGACAGTTAGTCAGTGCACAGGGAGGATATTGGAATATTATCATAACTGTGATGTCTTATTTTGGAAGTTCCTATGCCGGCCTAGAAATGCAGATGTAACCGCACCTGTGATCTTTCTGGCTTATTCCTGTAAATGAGATTGCCTCTTAACTTGTCTCACCCACACAAGTCGTGGCTTAATATCACCTTTTCTGGTGTGTAACATTTACCTTTGATATGGTTGGTTGGAGTAGATGAGCAGTTGGGCTGCATGAGCCAGTCTGTTGGTGTTTCAGATTCGAAAATCTAATATTTACATATCCTTGAGCAAAATGTGTCTCCAAGTAATACTGTCTTGAGAATTATGAGTTCTTTGAATTCATCCTCATATAAGTGTCATCTCTTCAAAACTATCAATAATGATGACAACATCAACAACATCGATAACATCAACAACATCATCAGCCTCATCATCATCATCATCATCATCAACAACAACAATAACAAAACAGTTATTGATGTTGTTGTTATCATCGTCATTATTATTATTATTATTATTATTATTATTATTATTATTATTATTATCATTATTATTATCATTATTATTAGTAGTAGTAGTAGTAGTAGTAGTAGTAATCATACATTTTGTGTTGTTGTATTGTTACATATCATTTGTGTCTCTTGGTTGAGCAAACCTGTATCTGTAGAAAAATCTGATTGATTACCATCCAAATTATCACCAAAAATAAAACAATTCTGGAATTTAACAGACCAAAGTAAGACAAAACTCAAACGGTGTGAAGTAAAAGCAGTGACACCTCTTTTGCGACAGTTGGAACGACAATTAGTATTTCATATGTAAGTAGTGCCAGAGGAGGATTTTGGCAAATTCAAATTAATAGCACAGAAGAATGTTAAGCTTCTTTAGCAGTGACCTCTCTCGACTTGACACATATACTGTAATTCACTCACAAAAGTGATGCCATCTGTGGTGCCCATAGGGGTGCCACGAGCACAAAAAATTCTGTTGTGATATGTGAGAGAAAGGAGAATTCCTAAAAGGAATTGGTTTTCTTCAAATGTTCAGTCAAATAATTAGTAGACCATTCCTTCCCGATATCGATTTGGATTTTTTCAAAGGATTTGTTATCGCTTTTCATTACCACCTCTCTCCTGCTTAAGAGCAATGGAGGAACAGATGGCTTGGCTCCACCCTGACCACCCAGTGTCAGCCGTTCTCTTTGGTTCATCGTCCTATCCAAGTCTAGCTGTTAGCCCTGAATAAAAACACAGAAACTGACATGAAAATTTTTCCGTGAGCAATTTTGAGGCACTGTTAAGTGTGGACATCAAAACCCAACAAAGCATGCACTGGTCAAAAAAACAACTTTACACAGCAGGAGTCCCCTTTGAGGGACACAAACTATTTCTATGTGACTAAACAAACTCACAACTCTGAGGCACAGCTAGGGCGAAATGTCTTTATTCATTTGAAGTTTGCGCATGCTGGTTTGGCGATTAGGCATTCGTTTACGTGACAATTTTTGTTCATTTTCATGTGGAAAGCTGAAAAGGTAAAGTTGGGTGTCGTCACGCAGGACAACTCAAGACGTGTTTTTTTTCCTTTCAAAACCATCCGCCACATTTTATTTCACATGATTAAATATGACCTACTTGCTGACATCATGCATATATTTTATTTCTGGTTGACAAGCGGGAACTCAAAAGCCCCAAAAACTAATTTTCCCCAAAACAGAGTTGGCACACAGCAGTCATCCATCTGTGTCCTTCAGCCTTGAGGGCTACATAAATAGACAGCAATGAAGGAGGCTACTAATAATTTGTGGCATGCTAGTTGGACAGAACACTGCTGTCGAACTTCTATTTTGTGTATTTGTTTTTCTGCCATATCTTAAGAATATTTGGAAATAAACACAAGCTGTCAGTGCCAGTTACTGAGTGTTCCACCTTGTATGTACAGTATGTATCCAGTTCATCATGTAGCATCTGCTCAATCAAGTCACATTGACGCAAAATCAGTTCAACCTTGGATGTTTGGCACAGACACAGTGACACACGAGTTGCATAGTGTGTTTTAAACAACACCATTCAGTATTTTTGAGTGGTACATGTCTAAATTCACCAAAGCGCACGAGAAGAAGTCAGCGTAAAAATCTTAAGATAGCATCAAGATACAACACGTAGTTTAAATATAGATTTGTGAGTTCAACCTAAGCATTTGGTATCATCCAGGCCAACAAAGTAAGAAAAATGTAATAGGAAATAATATCTTAATATCACTCTGTCACTCTTACACATCATGGAAAGCAAACCTGTAGTAACGGCTGCTGAACCTGGATGACAAATAAAGGTTCACGTTCACTGAGGGTCTGAAGAAAGTCAAACATCATCGCGGACAAACATGGTGAGTAAATTGTTTGTCATTATTGTGAATGAGTACACAAAAACCCCAATCTCAGAACTATTTTTCCTGTCAAATAGTTTCAGCTGTTTTCAATCGGTGCCTCTGGCATATTGGCCACAGCAAGAGCTGCACCATCACATGACATCATGATATCCACAGCAACAGATGGCAGTACCACCAGGAGGAAACTTTTTCATTTTGAAAATAACACCCTCAAAAACTTAACATTAGGCAAAATGAAAAGTCTTAACTATAAAACAATGAAAAGAACAGCCATTTAGGACCTCTTTTGTTGCCATTTAGTCAACAACAGACTCGGCGGGATAAATCAGAGGTTAAATGTAAAATGGCTCATATTCAATGTCTAATCTTTGAATCTGTAAAACCAGAAATTCTGCAGCAAAGGAATAGAGTGGCCCAGACAAAGCTCAGTAGACCAGCACTGCTCTAAGCAAATCAATGTTTAATTTGCAAATGAAGCTGCTGTACATGGGGTGCGCTGCATCACTTCACCACTTCACCACTTCACTGCATGACCAGAAAGTGCCGTTTACACAGTTTATTTATGCATATGCAGTTTGTTAACTCTGGCTCATAATTAGAAACTCATTTGGTTTTTCTCCCAATTTTTTTCTTCAATGTCTATTAGCAAAAGCCCACTCATCCTTGCTGTTTTATGATCCCATTTAAAGTAATTACAAAAACTTGCTTTCACAACCAGAAAATGCAACGCTGCCTGTGATAGTGCCGAAAAATTAGGTGAACTCTGATGTTTTTAGAAGAAACTGACGTGCAGTATCTTCTAAAAATCAAAAGTGACAAACCAAATTTGTCCATCCAGACTAAATTACTGACATTCCAGTCAGGCCCCTGTTACAGCCTCCTGTCAATCAAAGTAAGTCTGAACCACTCTGCCAGGCTACTCATTTACCTCGTCAGCAGGTACACTGAACTACAGAGTGCAATAACACAGTAATTCATCCATTCCAAGAATTCCACCACTCATGACGCAACAAGATGAAAAGATAAAAAGACTAAAGCAGTGGCTCGCTGAGTAAAAGCTTATCTCTGCACTGTTGAAGTCCCAACTGAGAGAACAAACAGTTGTCTTATTGCTCATTCCAACAGCCGGTATATACCGTATAAGGTCCTGGGGCTGAGATGGGTGAGTGTGTAAATTACTGGTAATGTTTTAAAAACTTACTTAGTCTTTGGATTTAAGTTGTCAACGAGACAGAGTAAGCATTTACGAAAAATCCAACAAGACAAATGATACAGCTTTAATTGTGATCTAAAATGGATTTCCACCTGTGTTGTGATAAATTGTACAAAGAAATTGTGAACCGAAGGAACTGTTAGCATCAGGCCATGCACAGTGTCAGTTTGGCACAGCAGGCTGGTGCCTGCTCAGCTGTTCAGCCTCTTGAGAGCTTGCTAAGCTGTGTGTGAAACACAACATTTGCAAAAACTGTAAAAGTGTGTGTGAATGTCTCTCTGCGGGGAACATTTTGTGAGTGTAGTACGTGTGTGTGAGTTGAGATTTTTCCACAGTTAAAGTCCCTCTTAAATAATTGAATAATCTCTGTAAGAAATGTAATGTAACAATGCCAATGCATTGTGAATGTACCATATACATAAACAGGAAGTCACAAAAAAAGAACGCTTCCAGATACATATGACTGAGTAAATTTGGTCTCGTTTTATCCCACCCTGTATCATTGTTATTAATATTAAAACCTGACATAAACTGTAATAAGGTCTGTCTTGTCCTCATTAAATTCATGATGTTAATCTCTTGTATAATATCTCGACTATAATATGAAATGGCCACGAATCAGAATAAACAATAAATCTGAAAATAGGAATATCATGCATTTTCATTGGCACTGGCTTAGAGCAGCATGAAAAGTGTTTTTGATACAAAGAGAATAAATCATATCAACCACCATGGAGCCATCCAACATGAAACATTTGCACTGGGATTGTAGCCTCCCTCTGCGAAGACTGAAACACAAAAAGAACCGCATGTGATGTATTAAAGTCCACTTGAGAAGAGGAGATGGACAAGGCGAAGAGACACAGAGGGAGTGAGAAAGGAAGAACGGGAAAAAGATACGGAGGCAGAAGACAGCGAGATATGCAACTATCAGATCAGGATATGTGGTTGGGGTTTTTTTGTTTTTTTTTCTCTCTGAGGTGACGTGAGACGAGTCACAGGTTGGTTCCAGGCAACGAGATGATAAGGGATGACAAGAGGGAAAACACTTGTCAATTGCAACAGTGCATGATCAACCTAAACTAATTAAGACCTCTGGGTAATGGAGGGAGAGGAAACACTACACTTTCTTTTAGTTTCCCTGTTTGAACTCCCATATCAGAGCGTGTGCCACAGCTGCGTTTGTTCTCCGAGTCTCTCTCCTCAGCCTTGCCACACAACTGTCATGATCGCTGTAACACACTCCCTCAGCCTCTCCCTGTTTTTGTGTTTGTGCACATCATCGAAAATATGCTAAACAATGTGTGCATGCATACTTCGAACATTTGAAGTATTCCGGTGCAGTGCGCTGTAACAGTACTCTATGAAGAATGCTGAGACAATATGTAGCAACCAGACAGTTAAATGTGAGAGAATTAAAACGTCCGTCAGCTGCACTGCAACATGCAACATGACAGGCACTGCCACAGGACAGATGAAGAAGCATTACAACAGTATGCACTGTATCTGTATTTGTACATGAAAGCTCTACGAAAAGTTTTTCCAAAACCCGACACGTGTGTAAAACTTTCTGTTACTGTGTACAAACACTTTTTGATCTAAATTTCCAACGTCCTAGTTTTGTACTTTGACCAAAACACTTGAGATCAACAATCCTTGGAGAAGAAATCCAAATCTTCAAATATATTCCACCTCATTTCCTCTTGCACAGAGAAAACCTAAACCAACACTGATAAGATTGCATCAGTTTCAAATAATTTTGGCATTAATGGCTTGGGGATGGCTGTTGTTGCTCAGAGTTATAGTGCATTTGTTGTATGTTCAGACAGGGAATATTTCTGACTTTTGTTGCACTGGCCTTGTTGTGTGTTGTGGCGTGGAATTAGACCTGCCGAAACATCTAACTGTGGGTGTGAACTTATATGACTGTGTTCTTTGCAGCCAGACGAGAGCTTAGAATTGCTTATGCACACCAATGGCACTTACTCCACGTAGTCCAATAATGATTGTCTGGATGCAGCTTTAGAAAAAGGGAGAAAATCGAGAGAAAATCAAGTGCTGACAATATGTCTGGCCTAGTTTGAGATAAGACGGGGGAGGAAGAGACAACAGGCTCAGCGACAGCACAAGGAGGAACCGCTTCTACAGACGCCTTGCGTCTGTAAAGCAACTGCTGCCCTGTATTGGCGCGTGCGTGGTTCCTTTGCTGCATACTTTACTTTGCTGCATCTCTAAATGGACACTTGTCCTATACAGTCAGACTGCAATGACTCAAAGAGAGACCACAGCAAGGACGAGCAGAACAAAGACGCAGATCAGTTCACGTCTTCTCTTTCTGTACCTCCTTGGAATGCTCAGTGCTCCTGAGTGTCTACTGACAGAAGTTGGCTCATTCCCACCACCAGTCATACTTGCTTCCTGCTGGGAATCACACCATGATGTCCTGCATGAAGTAACATTTCATACATCAAATAAGACTGAGTCATTGGATTAATCTTATAGATGTGAACCAAGAATAGAGGAAATAGCATCACATGTTTACATCAGTGACATGTGGTGAGGTTCATGGCTATTGAGGCATTAACTGCATCACAATTAAATTCACAAATGTATGAATCCCATAAAGTAGCTTATTTGATATTTGATTGGCAGCGGTTAATGAATTATGTTTCAAAACTCAATAGTGCAAATCACTGGATTAATATGACTACTTATTGCATTTTCATTTGACATTTTTTCTTACCATAATCATAGGACCACACGTCACTGGTTTACATCTATAATGTCGTCAACAATTAATATGACATGTGTTCATCTCTCTCTCGGCCTGAATGTATTTAACCCAGCCACAGCCTGTTACTTAGATTATTCCATAACAGATAAGAATGTGTTGTGGAGGGAAAAAATAGTTAAAAGAAGTTGTTTGCCATTTGTTCCAGCACCACATCATCTGTATTGCTCAATAACATCACTTGCAAAAAAAATATTTTTAGTTTGTGTCCTGACAGTTGCGTTTACAACTATCAGTGTCAAAAGAAACAGCGGTAACAAAACTAGATAAACAAGCAGGTACTCCCCCATAACGAGATTCGGAAATCCCCGCCAGTTTTGACACCGCAGAACAAAACATGTCATGTTTGCTTTTCCATGCTCCTCCAAACAAATTGGTTCTTGGTGAGGAGAGACAGATCAGAACTGCTCTTAAATTTACAGTCAAACATGGAGCGGCTGCTCCATAACGGCAGGGAATGAAGCATCCTGTCATGCTAATTGCACTGTTGCACTTTCACAACATCCCATCATAGAGATGACAGCTTTTCCTATTTTGTGGCGTTGAGATAGTGTTTGCAGCCGATGTACAAGATCGTTGTCGCGTAGCTTGATTAGAGAAAGGAAAACACAACAAAAAAAGTCTTGGTCCAGTGCTTACTAGATGGATTGTGGAGTACTCCAAGTCAGACAGGCATCGTTACAAGCAAATGTTTGCATCATCTATGCAAAATGCAACATTAGGCACGTAAGGGAGTCACACAGGCTGGGTGACTTTATTGAAATAAAGTGCTGTTAAATTCGATTGGTTCTTTACGTCTGACGAAGGTGCAAGCAATGAACGCACAGTCACCCATTGGCTGGTTTTGTTTCCGACAGATTCTTCATCAATAATACAAAAGTCGAGAGTGACAGTCTGACTGGATGGATGTGGATCAATTGAGGTCTCTTTAATCAGGACACATTAATGCATAAGCCGTCTCCCATGTGACCTGGATGTGCACAGCTTTGAAGTTGTCAGTGATCTTCACAAGTCATCAATTTGCAAGGGCTCATCATTTAGAAAACTTCCTGTACTCTATCTCTCGGCATCCGGGGAATTGAAAGAGGCTTTTTCCCGTCTCAGCTTTGGGTTTGTGTGGTATAACTCAGGGGTCTGCAAAGCGCTGACATCAGGCAAACTATTAGGATTTCAGAGGCACATTTGCTCACTATTTCGGACTTATACTTTGCTATGAGCTGTTCTTTTTTAATGATTTTTAGCCAATTTCTCAAACTTCAAATAATAGAACTTCTGACAACTTAGAATTCTAAGATACATGTAAGTTAAGTGAGGCTATTGAAACCATGAAATTGGGAGGTGTACCAGAGGAAAGTGTAATAATCTTTGAAGTGAAAACCCACCTCTGCCATGAGCTCGTTGTTTGTCACGATGCAACACATTTTCCGACAACTGAGAGAAAGTCGGAAGGTAGGCTGAGGAAGGGAATCACCACCTCCCAGCTAATGATGAGGCTCTTTGACATGACATATCTCAGCTGATTTCATTTTTCTTCCATGGAGTGTCTCCCCGAGAGTTGTTCTTTGACTTTACTAATGAACCGACTCCATATTCAACCCAAGTCTGCCCCAAATGCCATTTTTCTGCCCATGTAATGTCACATTTCCATGTTCAAACGTCAGCATACGGAGCTCACTTTTTACATAATAATAGTCAGTGAGTACTAATTAAGCAGAGGGGAGATGTCAGAATGTGTTGTTACGCATCAGCGCGTCACAATATTAAAATATGTGTGACATTTACATTTGACATTAAAACTTGCTCGTAGATCGAATAGGGAACAATTCCCTCCGACAAACTGATTAGACAGTCACCTGTCCCACTCATTCTTTACTCAAAGTATTTATTCTGTGGAATATTCTCTGCTGTTGCTTCCTTTATCTACGTCAAAATTACAAAAGTAAGAACACAGTTACAGAAAATGGTTTGCCATAGGTGTCCTCAAAACTGGTTACACTGCAACTGCTGCATTGTCCTGTTGTTAAATCATTGATTATTAATCATCCCTTATTGCACTGATCGTTCGTTGATTGTCTCAACGCTACTCTAAGAGCATCAACAGGGCAATAACCATGCGCACGTTTGTATTCTGAAAAATTCCAACCGGGCAAGGTGCACCTCTAAGGCAACACAAGTTAAATTAAAGGTGGTGGTTGCTGCAAAACATCATCCTGTGTGTGTGTGTGGTGTGATTTTATAGTAATTATGAACAGTGACTACACAGGGGAAGGCACAACCTCTTGGTTCTGTCCCAACAGAATGATTTATCCAAGAGGCCCCTGATATTGTCTGTGTCCATTGTCCCTTGCCTTTTATGGAAATTAAACACTTAAACCAAATTTTGGAATGATATTTGATCGTCATAATTTTCAGGTGAAGGGCTCGGCTGCTAACCGGGGGGGGCATAAAGCTGTCAGCGGGGCTTTTGTGTTTATGGCCTGGTGCAATGTGGGCTGTGAGCTTTATGGTTACGCTCCTGCAGCATATTCCTACTTTCCTGAATGGTTTAAGAAGCTGTAGCTTTGAAAAGGTTACTCGCTTTGGAAGGGTGGATTTGAAGGACAACTTAGGGTGCATATGAGGGTGATGGCTGCTTCATAAGTGTTAACTGTGTGGAGTGGAGCATCCCCTGCACCTCCTGCACCTCGTCGCCAGTGAAAAGGCCAGTGTGGCAGCTTGTGAAGTCCTACAGTACATCAAGTGGTACCTTTTGTCAGTTTGTCCAGTTGTAAGTCTAATTACATTCAGCTCTTACCATTCATATTACAGGTGCAATGCCTTCAAAGTCGCATAGAAATGTTTTTTTTTTTTTTTTTTTTTTTTTTTTTGCTTTTTTCAATAGTTGAAGGATGGGGATGTGGGGTTGGAGTTTAGTTTTAGACCACAAATTAGATCAAAAGTGAAGTGTAGGTCTTTTTTATCTGTCATGTTATATATTTTCTCCCCTTGCTACCACCAATTGATAAGGAATTCTGTTTATCTTTTTAGAGACAGTGGACAATGGTGCCAATTGATGAATAATCGAGTTGGCTGTATGGATCCAGAGGCGCCTATCAGGAGTGATTTAAAACGCTTTGTTGGCCGAAAGTTTGCTCCAGGCATGAATCACTTTAACGCCTGCACCAGAGTCAGTCACAGGACAATTCTGCAACAGTTAACCCCTTGTAGAGAAGCAGTCAGAGTGGTAAGTGCACCAGTATTTCCAAAGATGAATGCAATGAATATTTCACAACTCCTTCATTATAGGCGCATGTAATTACTGCCTTCCCAGTAATGCTTCACTAAGCTTCAATGGATAGAAACAGGGTGGAGAGCACGGAAGGCTTAAATTTGTTTTCCTCCCAACAAAAACAAATTACTGTTATGTCTTGAAACTCATTTAAGTACTTTGATCACTAAGTGATGCATGTGCTGATACTTTCTAATTCACTGCTGCTTTATTAAACCACTCAAAATTCTAACCAGTGAAGTGTCACTGCCACTCGTACAAAGCAGTGTTGAGTTTGAATGTGATTTTTCAGATGCTGTTTTCCTCCCACGCTTCAATGAGACCCAGTTTGCCTATTGTAAGGAGACGGGGAGAGAGAGGATTATTTGCCCAGGATGGAGCCATTGAAAATGTATGGTCCTAAGAATTGATAAAACAAACCGCACTCACGGATTCAGATATGTACATTCATTTCCCGTTTCAGATTTGTGATAAATTACAGGTGAAAAAATAGTGGATGTCCTGCTGTTGAGTTTTGCACTTTCCATTTTTTCTTGAGTAGGAAGACAGAAATTCATAAAGGAAATCATCTTTATTGACCTCACTATCAGCGCCACACATACTGTATGTTAGTGTGATTGATGTGTGTGCGCCAACACCACCTGGGAAGTAATATCACACACACACATACGCACACACACACACACACAAACAATGCTCTGTAATTTTCTATTTGTGTAAGTTTTACTTATCTGAATTGAAACACAGGCAAAATTTACTTGTTTACTGGGTAATATAAAATTCATTCAGCTGCAAATTACTTTTCTTCGTGATTGTGTGATTGTGTGATTGTGCAGCACTGTGGCCAGTGTAACCGATGGCCATCACATTCAAACCTTACTCAAGTTTATTTTATTCAAACTCATGTCTCTTTCCCACTTTTGATGCCATTACCACTTTTTGGAGGATTGCACAATACAGTTTGCTATCAAAATCAATATTTTGGAATGTTTGTGGTACATGTCAACTTTCTGTGTAGACATTTGTGGATCAATTGTGTGTTCCATTGTGGCAGGTCTGTTTTATGCTGCTCTACAAATAAAAAGAAACACAATTCTGTGCACCACTCAAGCCTTTGACACACACCTACGTGAATTACATCAGCCCACATGACATCGATAGCTCATGCAAGGCAGCTTCTGATCATGGAGTCACTGCCAAAGGACGTACTTGCCCACACCACCTAAGCCAAAAACATAAGTGCTGGTAAGTATGATTTCATCTAAACTGCAGTAGGCCAATTTGACAATTCAATTTGGGCTCATTTGAATGCAGTGGCATCTGCAGTGCACATGACCGGCTGAGACGCTTACAGGTACCTGTACTTGTCCACAAACACACACACACACACACACACACACACACACACACACACACACACACACACACACACACACACAGCTGGTGAGCAGTTGCTGAGCACAAACAACATGTTTTTTTTTTTTTTCCCATGTCTGTCGCTATTACATTTGGTCCCAGTGTGTAAGGATCTGCCTGTGATCAGGCCGTTATCACAATCTGGGAGTCTAATTACAGCTCTGGCGGGTGGGAATCCATTGATTTGATGATAAATGTTAGCACACCTGGGTGACTGAATCTATTATGATCTTTATCTTAATGGGTCTGGGAAAATGCTTCACGAAAGCTCATTATAATAATGTGCTGTATTAGGCATTAATTAGCTCACCATTATGGATTGTCAGATTCACTTCCTTGCAAAATCTAAATGCAACGGTTTTCTCAAGAGATGCACGAAGAGATTCTCTATATATAGAGTCTATATTTAGAACAAAATGCTTCTTCTGCATAAAGATGTGTGGTGTAGGAGACACCATTAAAATGCCCATAACCTCACAGAACTGCCCACCCCCCGCCTCACAAAAAGTATTTTACCATTTCTCTCATTGCGTCCAATACTTTTTTTTTCTTTACAACGAGGCGGGAAGTATCCATTTGTGGTGTGAAAAAAGAAATGATGAGATGCAATATGGAATGGCAAATACTGGCTGACCCAGATACGCCTGCTCTAGTGATGGCCCAGAAATTAGGGGTCCTTGGACCATAATGAGTTATGAAATTCCATTATTGGTATAGAATCCACGGTGGCTCTGTACTCCAACTTGGGGAGACCAAGCAGATGACACTGAAGGTGGAGGGTAACTTGTCAAACATAAATTCTGATGACTTAGCAGTGAGGGACGGTATCGTCGCCTCAGAGTTTTCAGCGTTTTCAACGACATAATCATGAAGGCTGCAGTGGTGAATATTATGGGTGTAGTTATTTCTGGAGTGGGAGCACTGGCAGAAAGGGAATGGATAGAGGGAAATGATTGACATCTTGCAGGGCTGCAGTCGGCCCGTTTTAGATGGAAAGATTTCCGCTGAGTGACAATTGGCTTGGATTTACATCACCATCATTATTATCCTAAGCAAGGGGAAGTTACACAAGGAATAACAAGTTTGTAAGTGTTGCAGCAGTGTTCCTGTCAGCTGAAGGCATGTGTTGACCACTAAGATGCTGAAAAACAATGTGGTGACATTTTGTCAACTGGAAATCCACTCTTGACCTTAGCCAATGGAGTGTAAAGGAAAAACACGTTTTTCCACATAGCTTTTCTCTTGAAGGGAGAAACCTTAGGGTTTGTTTTAGTTGTCACCACTATTTTCAAATATCAGCTGGATACTATAAAGTGCAATTTCAGGTATTGTCGATGTGTAATGTACCAAAATAGATCAACAATATGAATTCAATTTAACAATTCATATCAATTGCACTTTATATTCTGTGTGAAAGTTTAGCCTATACATTTATGCAAACATGCGAGTGTACATAGGTTCATCTATCCATCCATTTATCTACTCATCTATCCATGGTCCATCCAACCATCCATCCATCCATCCATCCATCCATACAGTACATACATACATACTTATGGAAAAACATGGACATGTCATTGCCCACACAAACATTTTTTTGTATTGTAAGTCCCTGAAGTTATTTTTTTCAATTGCGAAAACAATGATTTGTCAGTCTACATATTAAGAATCTGAAGGTTATCAATTTTCAAATCACCCATTTAATCAGAAAATATTTATTGATAGAACATTCAAACCGTACAGTGGTTAGATATCGCATGGCATGATATGTGTGTGATTTACAGAGAGCAAGATATTAGATAAATCAGTTATATTAGATAATATTAGATAATAATGTCCAAATGGAATATTAGAACAATGGCAAAGAGGAAAGAGCAAATTGTGCAGCAACAACATACAGTATGGGATGTACTTTACAGTATATGTGAAGAGCATCAGGAATGTCTGCCATTACGGTTGGTGAGAGGCAGATAAAGCACAGTCAAAAGGTGTCTTCACACTAAATTGAATCCTTCTCATGGAGCCAGCATTTGGGTTCTGGTGTTCACTGGCACATAACTCTCAAAAAGCCACATCAGCAACAGCTCATCTTAGTTTCCAGAACGGGCGCAGAATGCTCAGGAAAAAACACATTTCCCCTGATTCAGGTCATCTTCCGGTGATACATACACACACACAGGATGTGTTGATTTCCTCCTCCTCCAAGGCTCTGGTAGTCACACTCAAACCTCCCTTAACAACTATAGCATCCCTTGGTCCCTCCTCCATTCCAACTATCTTTGCCCGCGGCCCATGGGTGGTTCGAATAATTTGCTTAATTTGTTGCCATTCACTCTGAGGACATGGATCAAAGAACTGTTAAATTGCACTGACGTGCCTGTATCTTGAAGTGACTGTGTGTGTGCTGGAGTGCGCATGTGTGCTTTTAGAGCATGCATGCGCGCTCATGTGTGTGTGTAAACCTTCCTGCACAACAACAACACTTCCTCATCACCTCTATCTCACACACATTCTTCAGGCCAAAAGGTCATATTGCGGAGTGGATTCCAGCACTGACTGCTGCTGCTACACGATGGTTAACTATGTCTAGGTAGCCACAAACAGTAGAAACCATCTGAATCTGAGCCATTTTTTTTTACCCCAAGTCCCAAGTGGTCCTTACACCCCCGCACCAAGACAATTCCAATTTCTACACCCAAACTACTGATCAGCACTTTTCCTTCACTTTTCTGTCTCATTCAGGCTAATGTTAATTAATAAGCTGCATAAAACGTCAACTTACTACAGAGCAGATCATGAAAAAGACCATTAGAATGATGCAATTAGCCAGAGGACTCCGATGAGAGATACATGCAATCAAAGTGTGAAACGAAGAAGGGAGGCGAAGAGCTGTGGGCTGGAGGGGTGGGGGGTTCGGGGGGGAAGAAAAAGCAGATGCTGCAAAAAAAATGGGAAATCTTCAAAGAGAGGAATGGGGTTTGAAAACCCAGGAGATGAAGCTGTGGGAGAACTTGTCTTCTTAGGCATAAATGTGACAGAGCTCCTCCTGGACAGGGAGAAGGCACAGAAAAGCAATGAGCAGCAGGGGTTGTGTCCTGTTTTCCATTTATCGCTCAACCCTTACTTTTCTGTTGTCCAAATTTTTATCATTTTCCCCCGTCAGCCAAATGCAAAACATCTGCTCAGTTGTATATTGTCAATTAATAATTAATATGTTATTTTTTCATTCAGCTGCTCAGATTTGCAGTAATGAGTGCATGTTATGTGTCCTGTGATAGCAGCTCGGCCAGGCGCCGTGCAAACCATCCCTGCGCATAAAAATGAGATGATGTGGTGGAAAAAAAACAACAAAAACAAAAAGCAACTACACAGCACTTTACGCAGCACACTACCTGCCATAAAGTTGACATCATGATCTGACAATACACATCCAACAAAGTGGACCTTTCATTGTGTGCAGCGCCAATGACTGCGTTCATCATTCCACAGTTCGAATCAAAATAAAAGGCAATCGATAGGAATGTAAATTAGCAGATGGCTATGCAAAAATAGACTACAATAGACTATGTACAAACACACTCTACCTTGCTCACCGACAGAAGTGCTTGTCTATTAACTTTTATAGGAATAAGGCTTGAAAGATGCAACAAAAACAGGTAACACACTTCATTTACATTACCTTTTACCAGTTCAGATAATATAATAGTAGGAATAGAGAGTAGTTTGCAACTGTGTCTTACTCAGAGGAAAAAAAGTCTGAATCATTTCCAAGGTTGGACCCGAGATTCAAACATACACAGTAAATGCGCTTATATGTCTGAGAGACATCACAATAGCCATTCCATTGCTCAGTGAGTGCAGAGAAATGTAGGAGGAATGAGTGGGAGGAAGAAATAAGCGCCAGTCATTAGGATGACAATGAAGTCATTCATTGTCTACATCAATGAGGTGAAAATGCCACCAATCTGCTTTATTGCTGTATTTCAAAAGCACTTCAGCTTTACTTAGAATTTTTTCCATTGCTTAACTATTGTTAAATACATAATGCTCAGTGCCTTTCTCAATATTTGTGTCGGTGTGTCTCACAGTCACAACAAATTAGTATTACAACTTCATTGTTTTTGTAATCATTGCACCATCGTGGAATGTTGCAGCACATGTATAAATCCAAACAGAGTTAGAATTTTGAGGTTTATTTTGGTTCTGAATCATCTTCTGCTACAAAGGCAAAATGAAAAACAAACTGCACAGAAAAGACTCTCATGACTGATTCATTTATTTTTCTACTTATAGAACTGACAGAGTGTGTTTACTTGCATGCGACTATTTCTTCAATATTTCATACTGAGGTGTAATATTCATGAGCTTCTGCATGTAAATGCCATTTCCTTCTATAATAATCTGGATATAAACATTGTTCCTTGACAGACACCTTAAGGCTTTGTACTCCTGGGCAAACACATTGTGGTGGCTTCTTCCTTTATGAATATCTGTCAGATCACAGTCGCGTGCAGACTTTGGGATGGAGTGTGCGTTGCATCCTCCTCCACAGCTTTTATTCACTGCTGCCCTGATCAGTCTGCTTGATGAGCCTTTTGCGTGTTTTCAAATGTCGCAGAGGTGATTCCACTTTGTCAGTGCTCTGCATTAGACGCAGTACTCCACGTTTTGTATGAGTGAATTCCCCACATGCTGCCAGAGCATGTGGGTGATTAATTTCGACCGCTTGCCCAGTCATTACATGCAGACTCCCTCCGAGAATGACGTCTTTTTAATTCAGGAGTCCAGCTTTAGATTCACATTGTGATTTACAATATTTACCCTGCCAACATCTTTTTTTCTTGTGCAGGACATTTTACGGCACTTTCTCAGACGCTTTTGTGGAACAAGTCTACTTTCTTTAAGCACCTGTCATTCTACTGTTGCCACAGAGAATTCTGCAATTCTCACAATGATTTATGGTGTGATGAAAACCTATTTAAATCCTGGGCAAAGTTGGCTATAACTCTCCCTTTCATGGTTTGTGTCATATTACATGCTGCATTTACTATGCAGTGAGAATCCATTTATTTTTGTGAGTGATCTATTCTGGATGTGAGCTCCTCTGGATGATGGGGATTGTAGAGATGTGAGTGCCACAAGCCTCCCTCTCTCTCTTATTAACACTTGTACACACCCGTCAGGTGTACACAAACACAACTTTCACAGAATCACATCTGTAACTTCACAGGTTGGGACTACTGTGTTTGTTGTGGCTTGTGGCAAAGGTGAAGTACTTCTGCTGTGTTTGCTACTTTCACTGTGGGGGAACGATACCTGCTCCTGTTTTATTTGGAGTGAATTCCTGGTCTGGAAAGAAAAGGGATCTCTTCAACTCCTATCTCCATTTAGCATAGCGATAACTCATCTAACATTGCATTCTAATGCAATATTGTTTTAGTCAAACATGTACAGAAAAACACGTCATTTGTTAGTCATTATTTAGCCACTTTTCAGTTTAAATCAAAAGTATGTTACATTTCATTCACAACAGCAAGCAAAGCAAATACAAACAATAAAATGGTAAAACAAAATAATCTATTGCATGCTGCCTTGGAATCTCTTAATTCAATGCAAATTTGCGATTAAAGAAGTAAATAAAAACAACACCATGCTCTGCCGCTTTGTTGTTTGCCACCAGTTGATTGCAGCTTGTCGCTGGGCCTGTTGAAATTACGTCGGCTTCTTTGTGTGGTTGTTTTTTTTTTTTTTTTTGCTTCAACTCAGGGGTTATTTCTCAGGGGTTATTCTATCAATTGATGTTTTCTGACTTAAGTCACACCCCTTGGGATCAATCAGCGAGCTTGTCTTAGTGCCCACTGTTTCCTTTTTCCATGTTCCCGCTTTCATTTCCTTTTCCTCCTGCATAAATCTTCTGGATCGGGGGGAGTGAGTTTTTGCCTATTTTTAATGAAGCCACTCGGCCGTCGGGGCACACTCCTGATTTGTCTCGCTAACCCCGCTGTGTGACCTGCCTGTTACCTCCCCCTCGTGTATTTTGTCTTATCTTGTAAAAACTGTTGCCTTGGCTCATTGCTACATCCACCGCCGTTCAGATATTTGGTTTACAAACAAACTCAGCTTTATCTGGCCACACTAAAACACATCCTCTCTCAAATAACACCGTGGCGATAAGAACCGATATCCAGATGGCTGTGTGCAGGTAAACAGACCGTTTCCTGGGAGCGTGTGCCTCTACCTAAAGTAAATCTCTTTCAGTCCGAGGCTGCCGCGCACCAGTGTGAGAATGAGAATGTAAGTTTCATGGTTGTCCAACCATTCTGCTGAACCTGTGGCAGAGTTGATCACTATGGAAAAGCCTGACACACTGCCAAGCAGATTCTGTTGCAGTGGATGCCTGTGCGGTTGGATTAGAATGTAATGTGAGCGTGATTTGTGTTTGTCTATAATCTGAGCAGAGCAGTATAAGCGATTTACATTCAGAATCTGGCCCACTCACCTTCTCCGAGCAAACGTACAACGTAGAATGTCAACAATTTGGGACGATTTCTCACTGCCATGCCTTGGTCTGGTCCGGGCCGGTCCTGAGCAGCATGGCATTTGCTGTCTGGGGGCAAAGACTCTTTGCTCTCGCTGTGACTCCTCCATGAGTTGTCAGTTTTTGTTCCGAGGAATCTATTCTCATGTAATAGAGAATCTGTTACATGTCATGAATCTAATGGCTTTTGTGCTTTGTTTGCTTTGTGTCGTTTCTTATTACATGCCAGTCCCGGCGCACCCCTCCCCGGTTTATTTGTAAATTCTTTTCACCGCAACCATTATTGTTATCATGCTAGCCACAATATGAGCTGTTCAATAGATGTTTGGTTCATATATTATATTTGATAATGACTAGATAAATTGTTTTGTTAATGATGACACAGGGGTCCTTGCCGATGCCCATAAAAATTTAGCTGGTATGAATGACATTGGCTGGCATCTGGCATCTGCCTGGCATCTGCTCGACGCCTGATTTGTTGCATACGCAGAAATCAGACAAGCAAAAATGGAACAGTGTGTGATCCTTGCAGTGTTCGCTAGGAGTATTTGGGCAAAATGCTTTGCGAAATAAACGATGTGCTACCTGATAAGATGTATCCCACTGCCAATTACAGTGAGAGTGAGAAACAATTGTCCTGTGGTCAAAAGGCGGAGTGCATCTATTTTGGCGCCGCTTTAATATTAGTTAAAAGAGAAACAGAGACTTGAGTGGCTTGCTTGGTGCCAAGCCCGTCTCCTGTCTCTTGGGTGCCCCTTTGGAAGATATTAAAAGACAATGGATAGCTAGGCAATAAACACGCTGGCAGACAAAGGGGTGGCATGAATCATGATATAGAGATGATTAGTGCAGTGCAGTTGTGGGTTTTTGTTTTTGTTTTAGCGTCAAACTGTGATTTCATTCACTGAATATTGTATCAAATATGCAATATTGCTTCCACTGCATTGTTTTATAGGCTCATAGGATTGGAAGTGATTTCAATGTTGCAATTAAGTGAGTCCTCTGACCTTTTTAGATCTGATATCAGACAGGATATTTGCCTTTGTTATGAAACATGAAGCATCCTGGAGAAATGCACAGTTGACTCTGGTAAACATGCATGTGGAAGGGATTTTTTTATTTGTTTCCCTCCTCTTCATCATTTCAGTGACTCACAAGGCAAATCATTATCTTCTATCTGATCACTATCTGTTTTTTTTTTGCTGCATCAAACCAACGTTAGTCAGCCATTGTATTCCAATCGCAAATCTGACCAATCTCAAGCAACAATGGCAAATAAACTGTGCATACACATATATATTTGATGCTGTTCCCCATCATCATCATCCATGCACACGCTCATTCACTCACTGATGGCAGCAGCTTGGCCTGGGAGACGTCATTAGGGTCCAGTGTTTCTCTGAAGGACTCTTCAACATGCTCTCTTTGAGGAACTCAGATCCTCTCTACCCCTTTTCTCCGTGATCCCAAACTGAGGGTTGTACTGAGGGAATAAATAAATAAATAAATTATACACCAATGACACATGGTATGAGTTTTGCAGCGACTGGTCGAATGTAGTCTCAAACCCATGCGGATGCTGCATTTGTTAATCAGTGAATTATTTCTTAACTGTAAAAGAATATTAAACTGGCTGAGCCTGGAACACTGGTTATTATGGATGCCTCTAACCAATTACGACACTTATAATCTTCTGCAATGCTAATGTTGAGCAAAGAGGCAGAATGGTTCGTTCGAAGAAATGTGACCTTGTAATTTGTACTTGAGTGTAAAAAACTTTCAGAGGACCTAAAAACTAACCATTGTGCTGGACTAATCCTGGCTCTACTGTAGTTTTTGTTCATTGTACTTTTCCACGTTTTCAGTCAAACCTGTGCCCGTAACGTTTTCCCCTCTCTCAAAGAAGCGTCATTCATCAAGCTTCAGTGGCGTCAGTGCTGCTTGCAGATGACAGTGGCTGTCAGGATCTGACATTGCCATCTCAGCAAGTGGGCCAAGTGGGAGCGGCTTGAGATAACATAAAGCAGGGTTGTTTGACGTGAGGAGAGCGACCGGTAGTTAGACACTCAATCAGGAAGGGACAGAAGGGCCAGCCAATCTCTACGGGGTCACTGAGCAGCCTCCATCTGTCACTCTGAGGCCCTGAGCACCTCCGGCACACTTCCACATGCAAAGACGGAGACACTGGGAACCACCGAAGGTAGCGACATCACGCAGGGCCAAGATAGGGGGAGGACGGCGACAGCTAATGAGCCGAGTTAAGCTCTTAACATGCTATTCACAGTCAATGGTAGTATTAAAAGACTGTCTGTGAGCTATAAGCGAGACGAGTGAGAACGGCATTATCATTTTGATGTCAGGACTGAGAGGGAAAAACACCTCTCAAATGCCCTCATGGCTGTGCCAATCAGTGGTACAATTGACTGAGCGCGTCTTATAATGACAGCGTTTTTGACAGGACTTCACAGGGTGTGCTGAAGTAAACACAGTGGACCGCAGGACTTTGCACAGAGTATATGAATCTAAACTTAGCCAGAGCTATTACATCTTTTAAGCCTGAGCAGAGGCAAAATGAGCACCTCTTTGATGCACCGGTGTCTTCAGGGGTTAGATGCGTTTCAAGCATATGGTTTATACATCATCCTCAACCAGCCAGCGTCTACACTAATGTGAAGGGAAAAGCTCCTCTTTAATGGGAAGTAGTGTACATAAAAGTGTACATAATTTACTGTGCCCAACTCAGGAAACTTATTAAATAATGATGTAGCATCTGTTTACGCGGTGGGTTCGGGTCTAAAATACTGGCACAAATTTGACAGAGGAAAGCAATCAGCTTGTATAAGTGCTACATTGAAACTATCTACTTTGCTTGTCTGCTGTCACTCAAAGGGAATATTTACAATTAAAGGACTTTCAGAGAACTCCCTGGAGCCAAGACCGCAGCGAACAAAGGGAGAGAGTGGAGGCTCTGTTTGCAAAGGGCACACAATATTGGAGTGTGTTTAGAAGTCGTTTCATGTGCGCGTTTGAGCCTCAATATTTGCGTTCGACGATACGCCGCCGTGCCTATGCAAGCACCTGCAATTTGCAATTGCTTTTCATTCCCGGTTGTTTTCTTTACGCATTTGGGAGGGAAAACTATAGCGTCAACGACCATAGCTGTGATGCCACGGTCATCATTACTGCAGCTCAATAAGTGTGACCACTGCCTCACAATAGGGACAGGAGAGTTACACGTGAAGCTTGGCTGCACAGGTGAATCCAGACACATTTAGACATTTAATGGCTTGTTCGGGTGAATTTCACATGGAGCAGTAGATGTACAGCAGTACATTTATAGAAGAGGTAGAATGTTAATCTAAAGCATTTACAGCCCTGGACGTCCTGAGAGTGGTTCAGGTTCTTAGGATGGAGGTGGGCTCCTATGGTTTGTTAAGTTGCAGTGAAAATGTGTATGTCACATTCTTCATGTTCACACGAAGACATACTCAGACTTACATATTCAAAGTCTTTATCTTCTATTGATTATTCTCCATCCGGCTGCTGCATTCAGGGATTGGTTGTCTCTGCGTCCTCATATCCTTTGCATCTTCAACTGTTACACCAACTGTCCTCATGTCCTCTTTCTCTGTGTCAATGAACCACCTTTGTTGTTTATCCCCTTTTTGCTCCACCTCTCAGCTGCATCCTCAGAGGCCCTCAGCCACTATACCCACTATCTCCCATCTGGAGGTGACCCAACCTTCTCAATCATGCCTCTGTGACCTCCTCTCTAAACTGCTTTGGCTCAGCTTGTCCCATGGAATGAGCACAAGGACAAACTGTCATAATACTGATGATGCAAGGTCATTCATCACTAACTCAGTACAATTGATAATATAGTAATATATCATACAAGAGAGAAAAAACAAGGAAAAAATCAAAATCCCCTTCAAGATCTCCACTGCCAAAGAGAGGCAAGGGAACGAAGATCCATCCATCAACGCTGTGCTTTGAGAGGACATTGAGGACAGTGAAAAGTGAAAGACAAAGTGGGAGCTGGTTGCTCAGGCCCAGAACAGACAAAGAAATGAAAAGAAGCCTGATCTTTCAGATATTCATTGTCACAGTCAGAGCATTGAAAAGGCGATTTCAAGGATCGTAGGGATTACCTGTGATTGCAGAGGCATTGCTTGCCTGCATCACGCAGCCTCTCGCAAACAGCGAGAGGCTGCGTGATGTTTGCTTCTCTCTTTCTAATCGGAGCTGCAGGCACTGAGCCTTTCGTAGGTTTAATTATGAATATTTGCAATTTAACAGAGCCCAGATGTGCATGTTGCAGAGCTGGACGGATCCAGCACAAAGCCAAAGATTGATGGGCACTGCAGTTTCACCAAAAAGACAAGAAAAATCTCTGTCGGAAATAGTGATACACCGTGAGATGGCGCGTTAGAGGGGCATCCTCGCTTGTCATCAGCGCTTTAATTGCTGTGGCCAGGTGGAAGCGGCGTGTAATAGTGTTTGTCAGCATCACATTTTTTAAATGATTTTTGCTTTTTTTTTGTTATCATCCCTTGGACAAGATTTTACGGAATGGAGGAGTAGATAGTGCGAGATTTGGTGGAGCAGTGAGAGGAGAAAATAGAGGTGAGGAAAGAGTGGAATTGAGTTAGAGTGTGTGTGTGTGTGTGTATCTCTTGCTCTCGCTCTGCCTGTGTGTGTGTCTGTCTGCAGGTCGGTGGACGCCTGTGTGAGGGGTGGTGTTGGGGGAGCATGTGGTGGGAGGGTGAGGCGTTCACGCCCCCCTCATCACTCCTCCTCAGCCTTGTAGTCTATGTGTCTCCCCAGTCCCGCCGTCTTGAGCAATGGTTTGCTCGCTGAGTGCAGAAAATTACCCTCTTGCTCTCTTGTTCTTGTCCCCCCCCTTGATAAATACAATGTGGACACACAAACAGACAAACTCACACACAAACATACACACACACACACACACACACACACACACACAGAGACAAAGACATGCACACACCTCGTTAACATTCGGCTTGTACATTTACTTAATCCATTCTATGTTTCTTAGGGTCCTAAAGTCAATAATCATGTTGAGTGATTACAAAATGAAACAGAGGACATAATGCATCACAGACATCCTCGCTTCCTGACCTTTGACTTTTTTTGGTGAATAATGGCATCGAGTAAACTTTGTTCACATTATAGAATATCATAAAGGTATTTTACTTGGGAATTTGACATTCATATCACTTTATATTTTCAGCACCTGTGACATCTCTCCAAAAATATCAGTTATTGAATTGACTTGAAGTGTCCATTGTAAAATAATCAGCTATTCCCATGTTGAGGACTTTGTTTTAGAAACCGCTGTAAAATGCGGCGATTCTCTCCTCGGCACGACTATTTATAGTTGCGGTTGTTGGCAGTAAAATTTTAAGATTTCGATCCTAAATTTCTTGACAGTGTTTTACGACAAGACATCCTGAGCCACAAAAGCACTAAATGGAGTGATTGATGCTGAATATGTGTCGTGTCGTTATCTTGGCGCACAGTTTTAAAAAACGGTTGGGGGGTGGCTCACAAAGATTTTATCTTGCCTCTGCCAACTTGCCTCTGAGCTAAACATTGCAATAAATTTAAGATATTATATCAAAAAGTTTTGTGGAGGAGCGAACAATTGTCGTGACTTTGGTGGCGTGGATGGGAGTGAAACATTTCACCTGCTTTTGCATTTTTGAGGCACTTGCTTTCTTGCAAAAAAAAAAAAAAAAGATACAAGTGTTCCGATGACGTTCCCTTATCGGTTACACAGTATGTTACGGAGCTGTGCACCTATGTGTGTGAGATATCGGTAGTGTGTTGACAGCGAGGAAGTACGAGTTCGCCTCCTGCTTTATTAATGTGTGTGGGGGCAAACCTGTGTGTGTCTACGCCCGTGTGTGCTCACCACATATTGGTCACATTTGTGTGTGTTGTTTTGATGCTTTTCCATGGCGTCACCAGTACCCTCCATCTTTTTATTACTTTTTTCTTTTCCTTTTTTTCCCCCAGGCAGACTGTAGAGCTTGTTTGCACAGCAGACACTTTCAGGTGTGTCCTCAGAGAGGGCACACACACGGGCGCACACACACATCCCCAGTGGGAGCTCCCTGACCCGCCCAGAATCTCCATTCATGTCATTGACATATTGTTTAACATAGGTCAAGAGATCTTTTATGTGAGTGAGAACCAAAGTTTGACCATGGCACCTCTTATCAAGGCTTTTGTGTTTGGAGCACCTTTACCGCTGTGCCGCCTCCGACTTGATATTTAAATGCAGGCCGCAGCCTTGGAAGGAGTGCCGCACAGATGGGGGTCAAGTACTTTTTTTTATTCCTCCAATACTAGAGTTTTTGCAGTCTTACTCCATAAAAGATGAGTATCCGGATGGGGCGCTGGGTCAGGAGAGGAGCATGAAGCGCAAGGGAGATCGTGTGAAATGGCAAAGAAGAGAAGAGCCGCGTGACACCTGCCAACGACGTGTTCATCTATTCCGCATCCCCAGCTGACAACACTGATCGGCTCTCCCCCCACCACCACAACCCTGCCACCCACCCCAGAGAATATATGTCTGCAGCGGGAGGCAGAAATTAATTTTTCAATTCTTCTAGTTGAAGGAGAGGGGAGGGGAAAAAAAGCAATGAAGTGCAATGAAAATGAAGCCATGTTTTAAATATATAACTGTGATGATGAATGCAAACCTACCTACGCCACAGCAGATTCACATAATTGTGGTTCCATCGTTATCGGATGCTGAATGGTAAAGTGAGCGTGTGTGAGTAAAGGAAAGAATGTGGGGGCAGGCAAACGGTGCCTAATTCATATGAAATTGAAATGAAATTCTGCAAGCTGGAAAATAATGGGCGTTATAATTAATTACCTTTTTTCCATTGCATAGGCTTCCATTGAAACAATTTTTTTTTTTTTTTTAAAGGAGGGGAATAAGAGCTGTGTCTGTTGGTAGAGCTCATATGATGCCATTATCATCGCCAAGTGGAGTCAGGCAGCAAGTTATGCGTGGTTCTGGAATATGATTCTTGTCATGCTTGAAGCAGCTAAACCATTAATCCTAACATACTTCCCAAATGCATTCGGAGTAAAGTGCACTGTTGTTTTTCCTGAGGGCAAAACGCTGCTCTGGATGAGCAGATATCTTGGAAAACACCAGCAGAGGACAAAGAGAAAATGGAGGAAGAGCCGAGCGAAAAACAAGACGAGGTGATTACACAAAATGTAGAAAATTAGTTGTTTTTTTAGGATACAATTGATTGTGTTTTGTGTGGAAAATGCATTTTTTGGCTCTGGACGCGAGTCATACCGAGCCATCGTGTTTCTTTTGAGGGAACTGTGTAACATTCTGCGACTGCATCTTTGCCTGGGGTTAAGGCTGCTTCGTGCAACGTTGTTGATGGAAA
Organism: Carapus acus; assembly: GCA_900312935.1. Taxonomy (NCBI): domain Eukaryota; kingdom Metazoa; phylum Chordata; class Actinopteri; order Ophidiiformes; family Carapidae; genus Carapus; species Carapus acus. Next base: position 16,376 of record OMPJ01008594.1, on the reverse strand, counting down.
AGTCTGGAGAAAAAAAACAGCCCTGACATTTCTGTGAGAGGGATAACCAAAAAAAAAAAAACCTTTATGCTTTCAGCAATACAGCTGCCTGTTCACCTATGATTTCTACCCCAGAACCTCTTGAGGTTTCGCACAATTGTTGTAATTACTGTCTCTGATGATTTTCTGTTTTCTTCACCTCCCCTCTACTCCTACATTTCCCTCCCGCTTTACTTTGACTGAAAACGCCATCATCAGGTCATATCCTACCGAAGTTTGGCCTGCTTTGTATGAATAAATAAACAAAACTCATCAAAGTAACGCCCCTTTGTCATTTTCTTTGCCATCTCAAGGATGAATCTTTGTTCATCTTTCAAACAACTTTTGTTAACAATTGCCATTACTGGTAATATCTTCATTATAAAGGCATCATTGTGTTGATTCATTTGTTGACAGTTGATATTTTATGTTGATTAGAGTCCTTTGTCCATTAACAATTATGCATCACATACACGATCCTTGAGCGTCAACTTGCTATGAATCACGATAACTAATGAGTAAATGCGGCGCTCAATCATTAATGAAATAGTGGACAACGTCCCCTCTCATTTTTGAAACAGCAAAGTAATTAAAGTTTTCACTTAAGTTAACAAGGCAAAAGTTTCCTCGGACTCTGCAGCGTGGGCCCGAGGGCAGCTTGTCCTCTTGCAGTGCTCGTCTTCAGTTTGGAAACAGTGAAATTGTATGAAACCTACGGCCAAACTCGCACACATCATCACAGGCGCGTGCGGGCACACACACACACACACACACAGAGAGAGAGGGAGAGTCACAAATCCCTGTGGCCTCCCAGCCTGACTTCTAGCCTGGCTCGCTTGATCAGGCATCCTTTCTTCTTCTGCAGAATGCAGACAAATGGCTCCGGTCCCATGCAGCCTTGTTTTCATCCTGCCTTAAACCCAAGAACAGCACTAAAAAAAGCGGTTTGATTTTGACATATCCTTTTAGGTGTACAGCCTCTTACTCGTTACCCTGCTTGGCCCACTGCCTGTAGGTCTCGCTGCTGCGTCCCCCACCCCCACACGTCCATCCCCTCGATACCCGTCTCTTGTTGGAATCAAGGCTTCGCCGTTGGATGTCACACTGATAGGCGAACAACTGAGCTTCCATAGATTTGATGCTGAAGAGCAAGTCTGTTGGAACATTTCTAATTAGAGGTAACAGGGCAGAAAGCCGCGCTTTTAAAAGGATAAGAGCGGAGGTATATGAAATGAAACGCAACAGAGCCAACTAAATATGGATAATGGAGAGATTGATGGGGAAATGAACTGTTCTGTGGGGCCGCACTACCAGCCGAGCCTGGTCAGCGGCTGCAAGAGCCCAAAGCCATTTGTCTGCCATCTTTCAAACCCAGCGCGAGCCACTCAGTCACTTCAAAATAGCAATAAATCAAATGACCGTCTTATCTGAAAACACAAGGGCAAAGACTGCAGCTGCAGTATAAAGCAATCTGTGTTTAGTTTTTCATCTACTCACGGTGCGTTTGTTAGCTTGAGGCTGCTCACGTGGGTGAGGATTTGCATATACACGTCCCATCACCATTTCTAATCCAAGGGCAGGTCACAATGTTGGCAAATGTTAATGGTGGGATAACATCAGTGACATCAATGGCATGATTTTGGACAGTGGGAACAAATATATTGGACGCTGTCTTGCTTTGTCCTGCCAGTCACACTCCTTCTATGACAAGTCAACAACACGCCACAACAATCTCCAGCAGTAGCAGAACCATTCTGAGCTGCATTCAGACGATCAATATGTTATAGGACCTTCAGCTGACTTCTTCGCTGCTTGGATTTTGCGAGACGACCGCCGCAACTCCGTCTTGCGTTTTCTGGTAACACTTTTTCATGCTCCCCCTTCCTGTCTGATTCCTACCTGCAGAGATACATGTGCCGGTACTCCCACAGCTACAACCTTATCGTGTTGATCTGAAATTGTGAATCAATTAAACTCTCGCCACATTGGCGATCAATAAATCTCAGAGCCACTGTCAGATTTGTGCCTCCAGCCCTCTTCTGTTGTCAAAATGTCCTTTAAAGCACCTAGACTCTAACCCCCGCAGAGACAACCAAACCCAACCATTCAGGGCATGTATGTATTGATGTGCGCTAAGGAGGGGAACTTCAGAGGAGCCGAGGTAACAATGGAGAGTTCTTTTTTTTCTTTCTTTCTTTTTTCTTTTTGAGAATCAGAGATGGATTCCTGTCATGATTGTCAATGATATATTCCCTTGCTATCTTAGAGAGATGGCAAAGCCCAATTGGTATTCGTGTTCCCTTTTTTTTGTAACTGTCAGAGAGACAGACGCGTGTCCGTGTCTGATGCTGGGGCAGTCAATGAGGCATTGATTTGGAGAAAGATGCTGATGTTTGAGACACCCATATGATGGATAGATCCCATTGGGATTTTTTTTTGTAAAAAATACACAAGATTGTAAAATAAATGAAGTTCCAAGAGGTTTCAACTCTGAAACTTGACAACAGAAAAAATGCTAATATAGCTTTTTTCCTTGTAATTAGCTGTTCCCGTCTTTCTCTTTGATGGTCTTTTACTTGTCTTTATCAAATACCATTACGCCAGGTACTTTTGCTGTAATGATCAAAAAAATGAAAAGGTCTGAATCCATTTTTGATGGTTTCAAACATATTTCACATCAAAGGTGGGCACTTGAGCAATGAATACAGGAGGCGTACCAGGAGGAGGCAGCAGGGTGTGTGTGTTGGTGTTTGTTGAGAAATCTACTTTCATTAGCAGCTGCCATTGAAATGCTGTCACTTGACGTGCGGAGTGGCTTTCAATCTAATAAGTTCCCATTACTCTGTGTTTTTCTGTTAAATTTAACTCAGAGGATGTGTGCCTCCTTTCTCAGCCGTGTTTCAACCGCATATGTGGGAGTGAAGTTCAAGGAAAATGTTGGAGTTCATCATTACTTCAGCTTGATGTTTGTTTCTGGGTATATTTTTTGGGCTCCTTGTTTTCCCTGAAGTCAATGAATTACAGCATCAAAGTCATTTTTGTTTGTGCCTAGCACAAAAACAAATATGACATGTAAGGTCATCAAATGATAATACGGTAATACAGAAACTCTTGGACAAAATTATTACTTTGAGACTCGGATCGGGTCATTCTGCCTCATATATGTCCACATGTTTACAAGAATCAATGTGTATGTGCAGTCACATCCTGGCTCAATCTGCCAAATTCAGATCTTGACCACTTTTGAAGGGAAAAAAATGTCTCAGCAGTTGTTGTTGTGTTGGTACTCAGCGTGCTTCTCTAGGGCTTACATGCGATGTGACCTGCAAGTCCTTTCCTGCCACAACAAAAGAACGCGAGTGAGTGTCTCTGTAGCTCTTGCTCAAAGCAGATCTTTGCTAAAATCCTTCGCAAACATTTTGATGTTTTTGCTCATTCTGGGTGAGTCACCAGGGCCTCAAAGAACGTTAACGGAGACAAAGGCAAAAAAAGGTTGAAACCCAATGAAATAGGACCACAAAGAGATAGGCAAAATTTTGATTAGCTCACATAATTGCGTTTTTTTTTCTTGATGTCTGTGAGCACATAGTACACCTGTATGATTGATACATTTACTGGGTGAAAAAGTTAAGAATCGATTAACTGAAACATTTCATTGGTGATTGTCACTGTCCACACAAATTTCCGACGTACTTAACATAAACACAAGTTCCGCGGGGCACGAGGCCTCCATCAAATGATAAAATTTGCAGTGAATATAGCAATGGTTGGGGTATCCTTAACACATCTTTACTTTATGAATAATAATAATCCAGAAGCCTGCAGTCACGTAGCTGCTACTAAAAAAATGATTTCGCCAACAGCATTGTCAAACTAAAAACATCAGCATCCAGACAGTTTTTCCTTCAGTTTTGCCGCAACAATTTCTATTTGTACATCTGGAGCATAGATTAAGGGTGTTTGCTGAAGACAGGGCATAGCATAGAAAGCTCTGTTGGAAGGATGCAGGAATTGGTCCTAAATGTGCAACAATGACCCTGCACGACCGTCACCACCCACATTAATAAAAGCGCTTTAATCTCTCTGGTGCGAACCCTGTGGGAGAGCAGGATGAGAGGGGATGGTGGCCAATTCCTCCCTGCATCATTTGAAGACCCACCCCATATCCCCGCACCCCCCCCATTTCATGGCTGGCTGACCTGATTGAAAGTAATAGGGGAGCTGGTGATGAAGTACCATGGCCAATAACTTTCATTATGCGTCTGTAACCTTGTCCCATTCGCTAATTCATTTTTCTCTGCCTGTCATACGTCTGGCGCATGGGACAGAGACAGATCAACAGAAATAATCTCGCCTCCCTCCTATCGACTGTTGGCGTATGAGAGGCGGGCGGACAGGCGAACAGAGCCGGTTACCTCGTCTGAGGTGAAGTTCTGTGCCGAGACCAATATACGTGCTGGCTTTTGCAGAGTCAGATATTGTCCATCTCTTCCTCTTGTGTCTTTTTATGGCGTGCAGAGCCGACTGTCGGGTGTAATCTTTCTTATTCTTTCCCCCACTTTGCAGTGAGCCAAGAAAGCTCATTCTACCAGACTGCTTACAAATAAGAATTGAAAACAAAGAAATACATACTCTCTCTCTCTCTCTCTCTCTCTCTTTCTCACAAACACACACACACACACACACACACACACACACACACACACAGAAATGAATAACATGCATGCCGTCGAAACCAGTTCTTTGTGTTTGAGGATCCGCAGACAAATAATGAACAAACACCAAAACCCTTGGACAGAAAAGATTCACCGAATGTTGTGGATTTCTACAACCTCGACAACTGATGAAGAAATGATCAGAGAAAATAAATATTACATCATAACACCAAGTATGAAGACTCTTTTTATACCGAACGGAAAGTTCACTCTAAGGTCTGTGCACTTTCAAACGCAAACAAACGGTGGATGGTTGAAGGTTTTGCTGTTTTGTATGTGAGCATTGTTGGAATGATTGTGTTTCATTCCACCACAAATGTTGTTACTGGTTCATATTTCCACTTCAAAACATAAAAAGTGGGACTGAAAGTCTTACATGCAGCTCAACTAAACATCAACAACTCACCCAGCCCCATTTCACAAAGCCCGAGGGGGGTCCATGGAACGCAGAGGAGGACATCATCTCAGCACCACCTAGTGGAATATTAGGAAACAACCTCTCTGACATCACTCCTATCCAGTGAGGGGTTTGTCCGTGGCAGACGCAATAGATAAATAAATATATGAATACCCAAAAAAGGGGCTGCACATTTAAAACCCCCATCGTCAACTGTGATCTCTGGCGCTCATCTGATGCCGTCAGCCTGGAATCTGTGCTCGAGGGTTGATATCGCTTTTAAAGATCACTATAATAAAACTCGGAAATCTGGCTGCCTTGAAGAGGGGAGTATCAACTTTGCCATTACCATTTATCACTTTCCGAGGCATTAGGAAAACAGTGCAATGGCTCATAAGCCAAATGGTGTTGTATGAAACTGTCATTAGGGAAATGAATGCAAAAGAGATTCGATGGGCAATGGAAATGTTATCAGGCAAAAACGGTGTTGATTGATGCCTATTAGATAATATTTCCTTAGGGCATCATTAAATTAGAGGTGTTGGGAGGCACTAATGTTTTATTTCTCTTTGAAAAATAGCGAATGTTTTTCAACGTCCTCTGTTGAGGCGAGAGAGAGGCAGCGTCCAAATGGTTTTCTCTTTCTGCGCCTTGAGCCCGCCACACACAGACGGCGAGGGTAACATACCGTATTCCTCACACTTGCTGATACAAATCCACTTGCAATCACCAATGTGCGTCTCAACAGCACATGTATGTGTTTGCCTCTGCTCGGGTCTGCTTGGTTTTCCAATTCTGGTAACAATTTCAAGTGGACCAAACCGACCACTGGGAGCCAATGCGAAAATAGATGCTGTGTATAGGAGGGTGTGATGTTTACACACCCAAACATCACACCTCCCTCACATTGTCAGTACTGACTTAGATGGTATGTGTATTTTTTTTCTTGGTTTGTTTTGTTGCTGCAGCATCGTTGTCAGCATCCACTCACACAACAGAGGGATGGTGTGGAAAACATTGAACATTTTTGAAGAAACACAAATGTCGTTTATTCAGAGAAGCTGAAATGTGAGTTTTTTTGGACAGGTGCTGTTTACCCTGGAGTGGAGGAATTCAAACAAGTGCCCTGTACTGCCCTGTGAAGTATGTTTGATTCGAAACATAGTCAAGCAGAGCTTGAACGACAAAGTCTGGTCACTCAACACACTCAAAAACCTGCATATAACATAATGTCTGTGGAGATGTCTCACTCTGTATCATCCCTCTGTTCAAACGCACCTCTCATCTCTCGCCTCCTTGGATCTTTCATTCCCTCCTCTGTCCTTCCTTCTACCCATCCAACCTTAGCCTTAACTAATAAAATCTCTCCAGAGTGGCAGTCTGGCTACCAACCCTGCCCCTCCACCCCCAATCCTGTCACCTCCCCCACCCACAAAAACACACACACTAACACATGGACACACTCAGGCGCACATATAGGCCTCCATAAATCCTCGATATCATCTTCCCCTCTGCCCTCTATCTTCACACCCTCCCATGGCGATCTTCAGCTGGCTGCCCTCACCTCCACCACCTCCACCACTCGCACCCATTGCACCATTCCTTTGTCCTTTCCTTCTTCCCAGCGTTGGTGAGGAATGCCTCTCGGTATCCGTAATAATAAGCCTTTCAATACTGATGATACCTCCCTGGCTATTCATTACGGCCAACCCCGGATTTGGGGGACTGTGCATGTTCATGACCATTATCGAGAGAGAGACGGAGAGAGGGAGAGATGGAGAGATGGAGTGAGAGGGAGGGAGCTGAGGGTGATGGCAGTCTGCATGGTCTCCACCAGGCAAACAAAACCTTGGCTTTTTCAAAGCTGCCATGTGTCATGTTGCCCAAGGGCCCGTCCGCACCCACCTGTCCATAATATGAATAGCTATGACAGAGTCCAACTTTCCATCAAAGTCCACTACGGCGATGACTCAAGGCTGAAGAGCATGAGGGGAAAACAATGTGAGTCAGAATGAGAATATTCTGCTCATCTCAAGGAAAGTTATAATAATTTTTGACCACAAAATAGGGGGAAAAGGAAGTGAAAAGATGCAGATGGAGGGATGTATCATTGTAGATACATGGCATACATGCAAACATACATAAAAAGAAAGTTTTGCATGTTGAAACCAATTGTCTGTGTTTCATTGTGTGCCTCGCCTTCAGCTTTTATATTGTCTCTCTTTTCAAACATTCTTGCCTTTTTTTTTTTTTTTTTTTTCATCTAGCCCTGCGGAGACGGTGGGAATGCAAGCAAGGCTCAGGTCAGCAGAGAAGGTCAGAAACAGAAGTTCCCATGTAATTGTACATCTGGTATGCTCGGATTTTCCATTCAGGTGGAGGCAGACAGTTTTCATCACAAGCTGTTAAAGGTCAAGACCTACTGCAAGACAAACAACAACCTGAACTCAGATTTTGCAGTGGAAAATAATGTCCGTCGCCTATTGGACCACGTAGCTGGAGGAGGAAGACAATAGGACAATCAGAGATAAGGTGCCACCTGCAGAGGATGGCGTCCAGGTCCTTGGAATAACTTTCTGTTTAAATGCATGCTGAATGCGGACGTAACACCGACACACAGGTATCTGATACTCAGGGCGACCTTCTTTGTGGACAGGTGTCTGCAAGAAAACTGGACCCTACAGGAGCTTGTGCGTGTTTGTCAGATTTCATATTCAAAGCCCTGCTCGAGCGCCGACCTCTTCTCACCGATGGGTGCCTGAGAGGTTTGAGATGAGGGAGAGTAGGCACCAAAATGGTGGAAAGTGGGGGCAACAGCAGACAAGAGTCGAAGGTTCTTACCTCACAAATACAAGTGGTAAATGGACGGCACTTGTGTAGCACTTTCGTCCAAAACGTTTCAGAAATACATGGACCGTTTCACACAATGGGTGAACGCAGAGTGTCTTGGTGTGTCACTCAATAGCACGCCAAGCCCAGAGCTCAGTTCACCTCAGATCCACCTGTCCACCTTTCCTAAGCACTGCCATTCCATACTTAAGTTAAAACACATATGCTGCCCACAGTCATTGTTTGATTCTATTTATAAGTCAGGACCAGGCATCAGAACTTTTTAAGGGTTCTTTCCACTGAACAGTTGGTGGGATGGGGCAGAATAGTAGTTTTAAAGTATGTGCGGTACACCGTACGCATGTATGTATTTGTTTGTGTCTGAGTCAATCTACATACAACGGAAAGCAACAGAATGTTACGAAAACACAAGTGTAAAGTTCTGGACTGAAATCTTCATGGTATCCTTCATGGGGCTAAAAATATCATTTCCTTATATTCAAAACATTCTCTTGGCCTGGGACAGAGTTTTTTCAACTGAAACGTGTTGTGATTATTTGTCTCATTCTTTCCTCTCTAACTGATTGAAAGCGGATAACGATCCCGAACACAATTTCCCTCATATGTAGACTGCGTATCCGCTGATTTCAGCAATGAATTTGGAGCTGATCGACATTCATCATTTGTCTCGGTCTATTTTCTGGCATGTTATATTTTCTCTTTTCCCTGCCTGGGGTTTGGTGAGCACACCATCACCGCCTTCTGGTATGAATTGTGTCACGCTGGAATGAATGTTTTTTAGCTATCAGCCGAAGGAAAGGCCAAACATCAAAATTAGATAAACAGATGTCCACACAATCAATACAAAAAAGGGCACGGACAAAGAGGAATGGTGACAAGCTGAAACTGAGTTAGAGAGAGAGTTTCTCAACCGTGCAGAATCTCATGTCAATAGAGAGACAATGGCATTGCATCATTTTTTAAAGCAGTTTTTTTGTCAAATGCTAATAGGTTGCAAGCAATCGTGCAAAAGTTTTTCCTCATTTTGCTTAATATTGCAAATTTCTTACAGATTTGACACCAATTACAGTAATAATGACTGTTTTTGTTCAATGAAACTTGTTGTCCGTGTTTTGTACAGTTGTTTTCGGTGCATTTCTTCAGAGGTGTGTATAAATAGCCTTATTAATCATTATTATCATGTCGGCTCATTGTACAAAGCCAGCATTGAAAGTGCAGTGAACAGACCACAGCCAGAGTGTTAATTTGAAACTTCGTGTGTATTGAAATGTATGTCAGTAAGTATATTTGCATACAACACATCTGGCATGAGGCAGCGCGGGCGGTGATGAAAGACTCACACGCACAAAGGAAACATCACATAAAGTGCGACGAAAATAAAAAGAAGAGAACTAATTATGTTCCGTTGTTGTTTATAAGACACTGGCGCCTCCATCTTTTATTCATCATGATGCGAGGCGGATGGAGGTTCTCTGGCTTTTGTCTCCCGCACTTCCTCGCTCCTTCAGTTGCTCCTCTCCTCAAATCTCTTTTCAAACGGAACCCATTGAGCCGTGGAAGTGCATTCCGAATCACAATGAACTTGTTTCTGCGTGGTGAGAGAGGGGCGACGAAGAAGGGAAGCAGGAAGAATGAAGCCCTGGTGTGCAAACACGTAGCAAGCTTTGTAAATGTTACCTGACAATCACCAGGCGCGCGGTCGGAAAACAGGATGCTGCCGACTTGTTGTGGTATTGGGGCCAAGCCGCCAGCTCACAATGTCAATCAAGACTCAGTCAGTTGTGTGTCTGCGTTTGTGTGTTTCTGTACACCGGCACACGCAGACGTGTGGGTGCGTGTGCACACACAGACAGACTCATACCGAGAATAGAAGGGGCCAAATGGCCATTTGAGATAAAGAAGCGGAAAGGCAGTCCTTGATTTGGAAAAGAATTTTTATGGACACTGTAAAATAATTGAGTTACAAACACGGGGGGCACTTCTCAATGCGAGATTCGCATTATTTAATGGGACATTTCACATCTGTATCCTGAGCTGACCAAAGTATACACAGTTCAGTTATGCCTCATTAGATTAACTGCAGGATTTCTCCCCTGTGGGCAAACAGCACCTGCCGCTCTTCTTCCGGGATACACAGACATGTAACATTTCTCATTCTACAGCCACAAATGCCCTTTGGGACTAAACAGAGCGTCGCTGAGGGATTGGAAGTCTTTGTGTTAACAAGGCGTAGTTTTAACAGCCTTTAGTGAGACAGCAGAACCTGCAGCAAGAGCACAATCACAACAGTGATGGGAAGCAGATTTCCCGGTATGTAGTTTGAAATATGAGATGACAGAAAGATAATGCATCCATCTGTGCAAGCAAATTATGTACGGCAATTCAGTGTAGGTAGGTGGTGGTAACATGAGGTCAGGATAGGCAGGAGACGCAGTGCCTCACCTGTCATCATGCAAAGAAAAAAATGGAAAATAAAAGATTCAATTAAATGGTGACATTTATCCAGTGGTTTGAGTCATGAAATGATTTTTAAACATAACCCGTTAACTGCTGCCAATCAACCGCTGAATAAGCTATTTACTATGTTAGTAAATTTATTTGTGATGGAGTGCCTCACCAGCCATAAACCTCATTGCAGGTCACTGGTAAGTAGGTAATTTATTAACCCATTGATCTATCTATTTATTGATCAATTCAGGAAACAAAGGAGGGCGGGGACTACACAAGAATACAGACCACCGGAAATATCTACTGTATATACATCAATACAGAAGCAGTGTGATTGGGAGAGTGCTGGATACCAGGTATGCATTACATCCTACTCCTGTGTATCCTGTTACATCCTGCTCAGTCATGTACTCTGCAGATGTGTGAATTTATGTGAAAGGTTTGTTATACTCCAATTGGTAATGCATTGCCATATTCTAAATACTTATTGCTGACATCTGTATTAACAAGGTCCACGTTTGAGGGATGTACCAGAATGGAAACAGCAGAGCAGTGTGGAACCGACCTAAATTGGAAACGGCAGAAAAGTTTTTATGGGTGAGTTACTCTCAGAACTTTTATATCAGCGGGCAAAGATGACAACAGCACTGGATGGCAGCACTGATCATACACAAGCTCGCAGCAAAAGCAATTGGATTATTTCTGTAACAAGCTCTGCTGTGGGTGTGAGGGCTACAATGGCAAAGAGCGAGTTATTTTGAAATGGCCAAGGGTGGAAAAAAAGAAAACAGTCTGAAACCCATACAGACCTTTGAGTTGATAGGATTCAATTCCAAGCCTCCATCTGGTCGTGACTTCTGCTCATAGAGGGCTTTGCTTTGGGTAAACCAACCCCTGGAGTGGAGAGAGTAAGAGGGGAGAGATGAACCAAACGTAAAGGTGAAGTAGAAAGGATGGAGGGAGCTAGAAGGGGGGAAGGGAGGGGGTTGGTTTCAGATGAGACACTGAATTAGAGAAACGTAGGTGTTAGACTGGAGGAAGATGGAAAAGTGAACTTAACAAACAGGAGTAGATAGAGAGCAGAGATACACAACTACTTGGAATAGAGAGTAAAGAGGGGCTGAAGAGGAGCTTTGGAATACATGTGCCACCCCCCACCCATCCTCCCTCGGGGGAGGAGGTGCGGGCAGAGTGTGAAGTACCTTTTGTCTTCCCACCATCGGGGAAGCGCTTTTGAATAAACCCAGCCAAGTACTCTCCCTTTTAGCAGATCTCACTTTGAAGATGGGGCAAAGCTAAAGCTCCTCCAGCTGTGGCGATCGAGCACGGTTGTACCTTGGCCCACGCAAATCCCCTCTTCAATAGCTCCTGTGGGTGTCAAACACTTTCCCTTTCCAAGCTGCAGCACCAGAGACGTTTCGCTGCTGCCTCCGATGTAGCAGCGTTTTCACCTTGGCGGTGTGCCCGCATCTCTTGTCCGTGATGATTGGCAAATCTGTGTGACCAATTTCAATTAAACCTTCACGGATGCTTTCTTCATTCCGGGGGGTGGAATTGTCAGAAATGGTGCATGGCGTGTTGGCATGAAAGTGCCGGAATGAGCACGATTCCCCACTCACATCCTCAATCCAGCTGGGAAACTCAAAAGCTGAATTAATCATCAGTGATCATCTCTACAGCTCACTAATTGCTGTTTCTTTTTTTTTTTGTTTTTGTTTTTCCACACGCAGGTGCACTCCATTGTCGGCCACACAGGATGGGAGAGGGAGAGAGGGAGCAACAAAGCAGGAGGAGCGCGTCTCGGCCTGATCCCAGATCCAGAACATGGAGCAATAGTGTGCTCAAAGGGGAAAGTGTTGCGTGTTTCCGGAGTGATGGTGATTAAACTCGGGGCGACTCAATAATGGATCAGCCCACGAATGTCAACCTACAATGTGAAAGAATGCCAGCAAACGTGCAGCAAGGAGTTTCCTTGTTAGCAAAGACATCAGGGGGTCAGAAAGACAAATGCGATCCGTCGGTATCGTCGTGGCCCTGGTGGCATTTCGTCTAGGCTGGCACTGAAAATAGGCAGGGAAACATATCAAAATGCCAGAGGGAACTTTTACTCAGAACTCCACTGCTTTCTTATTTGTTCCATTCAGAGTGTTATTAGGTGGGGGGAATAAAAATAGTCGAGCGGTGCAGCTGCACTGCTCGCTGACGTGCACTCTAAATGAAGCAACATCTCCTGCGATGAGCTGCTGTGGAACAAAAGCTCCCGTAAGCTCCTCCTGATACGCAGGGCTTTGTTTTCTCATTAGTCCACTGCTTCTGAATGTAGAAAATGTCAAGCGATTTATCGATTATATTATTCTGTCTCTCACGGGCCGGCTCCAACACGTGGAAGGCGGTTGACTGTGGTCTGTAATTAAAAACTTTCTGCCTAGAACTATCCTGGGTTTTTTGGAATCACCTGCTGTGTGATGCTTTTGTGGGGTTTGGCAATGGTGCTACGAGCATGGAGCCGATCATTAGATGGAGCCCAACAAGAGCCGCTGGCGTTTCGATGGAGAGAGAAAGTGGAGGAACTTGACACATCACAACTTAAGGATTGGTGTTTCTTTCGCAAAAGATAGTAAAAAATGATCAACACAAGCACAGCCACAGCACAATAAGGATAAAATATACTACAAACCAGCGACTGAGTTGCCTGGAGTTGCAAAACAGAGCGTACAGATCTCCAAGTTATCAGAAAAATAGCTCACACTGCATCTCAGCTTCATTTCATTTGTTTTGCCAACAAATGAGGGAGCTGTGAAATAGACCCCGGGCCAATCATCCAACATTCTTTTTTTACTCAGCTCATGTGAAATGGCAATAACAAATAACAAATATTATACTCTCCTCCAAGACATATGACAAAAATCTATTCGAATCTAATCTGCTTGCTGGCGCAGGTGGGTGAGATATCGCCCAACAAGTGATACTGAAACTTGATCCCTCAAACAACTATTAAGTGGATATTTTGTTCTTTTCTTTTTCCTCTTTTCTTTTTATTGGTGGCTGCAATGAAAGGAAATGTGGTGTTTGTTGGATCTTTGCAAACGCAAGGCTTTTAAAATGTATGTTGTCTACTGAGTCTGCCGTAAAACACAGAGCCTGTGCGATATCATCTTATATAGCAATCCAAAGAAAGATCATGTGAGCATCATTGTGCAAGTGTGTGAGTTTATATCTGCAGCCAAGCAGTAAGTAAGGGACATGCAATAGCTATCGGCAAGAAATGTTGTTTTTTCCCATATTCCATCTATTCATCAACACACCCAATGTGCTGGTCACGTCACATCATATTCTCTTTTCTTCATTATTGATAACACAGTAAATTTTCCTCCCATTACTGCTTTCAGTTTCTGTGATGACAAATGGCAATGCCGGCGTCGACTGTGTACAAGGGGGAATATTTTGTCGTGCAGCTTGTAAGTGTGATGATTCACATTCTGATGTTTACGTCATCATCTCAGTTGGAGGTCCAAATCAGTCTGGAACCGTCTCGCACATAGAGAATAGTTCAAAAGCAGGAGGATCTTTTCTCTTTTTCCTCTACCGTTTTCCTCCCATGCTGCTGAGTTAACCCCTTAACCTTAACGTTAACCTTATTAACCAAACCGCGCTAACCAGGAACTCTCTGTCCAATGGAGCATCCATCCATATCCGGAGAAACAAATAAGGCCCCTGTTCCGACCTCCTCTTCTCTCCCCTCCTGCTGTTTTCTGAAATACACCCTGTCCTTGCAAACAAGGACACATCTGTCAATTTCCTTGGGTTTTGAAAGTCGGAAATCGTGGATGAGTAGAAATTGTGCTTAAGTGAAAGATCAGCACGTGTGAGGCAAATTGAAATGAGCTGTCAGATGTTCTCAGGAGGATGTATTAATAGTTACTAATTCAGTGTGGCCAGTGGCAGCCACACGTTTGATTCCACAGTCAGTCTCTAACTCACCCTGAGATTTTGTCCTTGTGGATCTGTCCTTGCTTCATTCAAGTAACCTCAAAGACAATTAACGCTCAACTGGAATTCTCAGTATGCCTGCATCTAGAAGGAGCTCTAATTTGGAAAAAAAAAAAAAGAATATACCTAAATTTCATCTTAATTACATTTCCAACTTCTCTGATGAATGGCTTGGATGGAATAGCAATTTTAAAAGTACCAAGCCGGTCTGAAAAGCAGATGGATGTATATATGTTTGCAATATACCACTAACTTGTGTCAGTTTTGCAGCTGATGTTGTGACTTTTGCATGAAATGAGGGTGTCAGTTCAAGTCTCTTTCCCTTGAGTTAAGAACAAACCAGCTTTTTGGTCCGACGGGCTTTGGTCAGGTTGTGTTGCTCGGTTTTATGCATGAGAGAAGGAGGACGTCTCCTTGAGCCTGGATGTATCTTTTTACAAGAACCTACGCCACTCATGGATGCCTTTTTTGTCCCACATCATACATGCCCAGATTGCGCTGTATAAAAGAGTCAGTAAACGTGACAGCTACGACAGAATAGGAAGAATAGATCGATTCTGACAACATCCCCATGATGACAGGTACAGTATCATCTAGAGAACTGTGAGCAATCAGAATGTTTTGTAATTGTAGCGGAAATTATGTACTGGTGATGGTTGTGATGAAGAGTCAAAGAGCCTCAAATATTTAATATATTCTTATCCACTTATGCGCCTTTTTTTTCTCTGTCTGCTCTGTGCCTGTGTGCTTTCAGACATAAAGTGTGTGTGGGCTGTGCTGCTTTGGCCCTGTCTGCTTATCATAAGCATCCCGCTAGACTGCCAGGAAGAGCAGGGCGGCCTGTCTCGTTGCCCCTCCATCTCCCAAGAGAAACTTCTGGATCGAGTCATCCAGCATGCCGAGCTTATCTACCGCGTCTCAGAAGAGTCGTGTTCTTTGTTTGTGAGTAAATGACTCCAAAACGAGTCGTTGCCGTAGCTTCTGTGGGAAATAATGGTGCAGCTGCGGTTCAGACCTGGTACACGGAGTGTTAAGTGGCGAAAAGACAGTCTCCGGCTATTTGCGATGACCCTGCCACCCCGGTTGTTGTTGTTTTTTTGGTGGTTTAATTCCATTCCAGAGAGATGATCCCCAGATAGGAAGAGAGGATAAAACAAAACTTGGGCCTTATAGAGAGAGGATTTACTTGGTTTTATTCCAAAACATCTAGGCTTAAGTGACACATAGCATGCCGGTAAGGTAGATTAGAAGATGACAAACAACAAATAAACTCACCTTTTATGTATACTAAGGCGATCAATAGACCTGTTCTCACCTAAATGTGGAAAAGTGTGTATTTATCAGTTGACTTCAGCAATGTTTATGTGTTTTGTAGATTTGTTGTAAAATTGTATATGTTATTCTAGAAGCGAGTAGAAATTGTTGTTCCCGCACAGGTCTGGGGTTCTTTTTGAAGACTGTTTTTGCGACATTTTAATGTTTGTGACGCATCTTTAATACCTGTAGGAGGAGATGTTTGTTCCGTTCCCGTTCGTGATCCAAAGGAACCAGGCTGGCTACATGTGCATCACCAGGTCCTTCCCTCTCCCCAGCTCCAAAAATGAGGTCCAGCAGATTTCTGTAAGCAGGTGGTCGGTGGTCTGTGATCCGTTTCTGCCCCACCCTATCTAGCTCCTCCTCCCTCTAATCTCGTATGCATGAACACACGAAGAATGTGGTAGAATGCGAGTGTCTAAATTACCTCGTAGAAGTTAAGCCCGAGTGTATTCTTCTCTGGAAGTAACAACAGTTGCAGTTTGGGTTTTCTGAATCTCCCTTCCTATTTTCCTTCTTTGCTGCCACAATTTTGCTCCCTTCCCCATGTCTTCCCGCCTTTATCCTTTGTCGTTTTCTGATAGTGGTAATTCAGAATACCACCATTCATTACAAAATAAGACTAAAGCAACAAGGTTTATTAA
>OMPJ01008593.1:0-16848 GCA_900312935.1 Carapus acus | reverse complement strand
CTTGTCCTAGGCATCCCCCGCTGCATCATCACCCATCTTTGACATGCTCCGCTCTCCCATCTATCACTGCCAGTTCCGGAGTCTGTAGTCAATGCGATGGTGGTCATGGCTCTGGTCCGGCTTTCTCCTGGTGGCATTTTGGAAGCTGCTTGGCGTCCTCTTCGCTACATTATATAACTACATCATCTTTAATACTTGTTATGACTGTTGTATATTGTCTGTTTCTCTGTACACAACATCTATTGCATGTCTGTCCGTCCTGGGAGAGGGATCCCTCCTCTGTTACTCTCCCTGAGGTTTCTTCCTTTTTCTCCCTGTTAAAGGGTTTTTGGGGAGTTTTTCCTTATACGATGCGAGGGTCTAAGGACAGAGGATGTTGTATTGCTGTACAGAGTGTAAAGCCCTCTGAGGCAAATTGTAATTTGTGAGATTGGGCTATACAAATAAAAGTGACTTGACTTGACTTGACTTGACTACTCATTTAATAGAGGCTTCCATGCCTTGATATGCTGTACTTATTGTATCTGAAGTTGTCCCAGTCTGATATACTTAAAACCGTCCTTTTGCACGCAGTGCAATTAACCAGAATTATTCAAGAACAGTTCTGGAAATTGAAATCAATGCCCAAATAGGTCCCTAATGCAAATTAACCAAGGGCCAAATCTGATTGCTGGCTGCCATCAGCGGGCCTCAACTCCCTCGCGGGGGTAGGTGGGGGTACTGCTCGCTGGACTTTCGACCACCTACGCGAGTTGTCATGGGGGGGCTGTGCGGGAATATCAGAGTGCTCGCGTGCCACAGGAAACGATGCGGCCACCGTAAACAATGCGGCCTCTGGGCCGCAAGTCTGAGACCCCTGGTGTAAACAGAGGTCCCCTGTTTCCTCCTAGAATATTGCCCAGCTGTTAATCCATTTCCAGATGCTGTCATTTTCTACAAATAAACACCTGTTCACAGCATGCTCACAGACCTATCATCCAACACAGGTAGACGACAGCGACTCTACTTCTGAGTATTCAGATGATGAAATTGTGGGCAGATGTCGAGCGGAGCCAGAGACGAAACCCATCCTGTCAATCCGTGAGTTGCATGAACATATTTTCACTGATTCATCAAGCAGAACACTGTGTTTATCAGATTGAAGATGACCTTGTGATCTTGAGATTAAGTGGTCTACCCCTCTGTTCACAGAGAGATCAGGTGGACACTTTGACCATTTCGATATTGTTGAGCGCGTTGAGATGGGACAGATGGCTTCCATGTTCTTCAACAAAGGTAAACTTGCTCTTGTATGTCTGAGTGTTCAAGTAAATGCTGACAATGCAGCTTCATCATTTGTGCAACGTTGTAGGAGGATCTAAATACTTAAATGTCCCCTTCTCCCCTTCATAGCACAGGAATGCCACGTACTTAATGAGATGCAATATATAGATAAACTGCCTTTCATTGTTATTACCTGTTTGAGACCCCCAGCAAGGTTGCTATGGGTCATTTTCTCGAGTGCCTGCATACATTTGTGTATGAGAGTGTGTATACTGGCAAGCTGCACTTACGCAGAGATGTGGAACTCTAGACCTGAATGGCAGCTAATTAATGCTTCATTAGTGCACCACCTCAAACCAACAACAGAGCCACGTTCACCTTGTAATACTACAGCTCGACAGCTTTTTTTTTTTGCCGGCCTTGCCACATGTTGGCCACTCCTCCGCCTCCCCCTCTCACTCCTCTTTCTACCCCACCCATGTTCTTTGAGTGTTTTCGTTGTACCCGTGTGACTCTAGTATCTGCAGCATTGTGATTGTCGCAGGAGTGAAGGAACAACCTGAGGTCAGTGCTCTGACAACATAATTGCTGCTGACGTAAGCTGTCCTGCTACCGCACTTTGGACACTTGGTGGAGCTCTTGGCATGCAACTCAAATTGTTGCCCTCGCTTGCCATTACATACTGTAGGTTAGGGGTCACCAACCTTTTTGAAGCAGAGGGCTATTTCATGGGCACTGTGTCATACGAAGGGCTACCAGTTTGATACACTCCTCTGATATAAAACATTTTGCCTTAAGTTTGCCTCAAGTTTTTCAGCTACATTATTAATAATGATTAATGAAAACCATCTATGTGAAGATAGATTGTAATAACTGTTACAATTTCTCACAACAATCAACAATGACAACAAGGTGCGAAACGGATATCAGAATTCAGCACTTTATTTCTGTTAATACCAGTAACTGTTGGATTTTCAGAGGATCACTTGCACACTCCATTTAATTGGAAAAATGTCCCATTTTCAATAGGCACTGACAAATGTTTTTAACATATGAACTATTTTGCTCCAAGTTTCAAAAAATTATCAATTATGTAATGTTAGAGAAAATCAACCTACACTTTTTTTAACTGTCCCATCATGTCACACTTTGAACTTATGACCAAATCTACAGCATTTTCAGATATAATGCACAGCTGTGCTGTACTGCTGCTGGCCACTGACTTGTTGCACTGGATGCTAAACCACCTGCTCCTTGCCAGATCCCGGTCCAGCTGATCGGTCACGTTACCGGGAATTACTGTAGGTCGGTTCCATTTTTCTCATCTTGAAGTACAGTGTTAGCGACTATCATCATTACTTCACTGGCTCACTGGCTTTTTCCGCCTGTCGTGACGTCACCACAGTCGCCCTGCAAGTGAGACACAAGCAGTTTTCTTTTGCAGTCGTGAAAAAGAACTCCTACTCCCATTCGTTGTGATAGTGATGAGTTTTCTTTCTTTTTTCAGGCATGCTCTTGGGGTAATAAGCTGCACTCAGCGCTCATCTTCTCTGCTTCTCCGCTAGCTTACTCTCCACTGGCACTGCACAATACTAACCATTGAATTAGAGTGGGTCAAACTTCACTCAAACTTATCTAGTATTGATATACACATTTTGTGCAACTTAGACACATCATCATTGATGTGATCTGGGTTCACTGGGTGTTTTGGGTCTCGCAACATCATACACCCTGGCCCAGGCGACCCGGCCGGGGTTGATCAGGCCCTGACTTGTGTCTAAGTAGCTTGTGTAGCCCATGGATATCCCCACTTGATCCACAGCCATCTTGACGCCTTCAGCCACGTCTGTGATGTTCTCGATGGCTTTCCTCATCTGCAGTTCCTTCACTCCCAACATCTTGAGTGCCCTGATGAGGGATTGGCTGGCGAATCCTCTGCATCCGACTTCGATTGGATTGCACCAGGTCCCCCATCCCCTGCTTCGGCATTCTCCTGCCAGCTCCTCATACTTGGCCCTCTTCCTCTCAAATGCCTCCTCCATCCGGTCTTCCCAGGGAACAGTCAACCCCAGCAGGACCACTTGCCTTGTTATTACTGACACAAAGACCACATCTGGCCTGAGTGTGTCTGCGATCTTCCCTGGGAATTTCAGCTGCTTCCCTATGTCGGCCTCCAGCTGCCAGTCCCGAGCTGTTGCCAGCAGCCCTCCTGCTTGGCTCTGGCACTGCTGTGGCTTCTCCTCAGCCCTAACAAAGGTGATGGACTGCCTTGCTGGTTGTTGGTGTTTGCTGGTGGAGATACCTGTGCTGATGACCTCTGCGATTACCCGCAGCACGGTAGCGCCCATCTCCAAATGCCCTGGGTCAAGAACTGAGGATGTACTCCAGCAATCCACCTTTCTGACAGAGTGCACACAGCGGAGACTCAGCCAAACCCCAGCGGAAGAGGTAGGATGGGCTTGGGAAGACGTTATACACTGATTGAACTAGGAACTTGATCCGGTGTGGCTCAGCTTTCCAAAGCTCTGTCCACGATATCTTCTGTTCTCCTGTCCCATCACATCCACGCCCCCTGCTGCCACATTCCCACTGTCCTACTGCAACGGGCTTCCTCCACCCCTGCATGGACTGCCTCCTGGATCAGCTGGCACCTTTCCTTTCCATGGACGTTGTTGTAACGAGGTCTTGGATCGCTCCCGAGGCCTGCATGTCCAGACGTCACTTTTCCCACCAGCTCACTGTGTCGCAGCCGGGACTCCGCTTGGCCGACTGCTTCGTGAGCCCTCTTCTTCCTGCCGGTTCTTACTTCTATGCCAGCCAAGGAGACTTTGATGTCCCTGGAGTTCCTGTACAGCAGCACCTCTCTTGCACGAGTAACCATGAATTCCTCAGGCTACTGAATGGCAGCTTTAGCTTGTTGTTCTTCCCGTACAAGGCGATACTGCTGAGGCTTCGCGGTAAGCCCAGTCACCTCCGCAGGAAACAGCTGACCTTCCTTTCGAAGCACTTGGTGGTGGTCATTGACACATCGTATACCAGCAGCGGCCAGAGGAGACATGGCAAGATGCTGTGTTGGTAAATCCAAGCTTTAAACTTGCCTGGTAGTCCTGACTTATCCACTGCTGTCAGCCAGGTCCCCAACCTCTCAGATGTTGCTTGGTTTGCTCTAGTGTCCCTCAAGGTGGCGTCATAGATCTTGCCCAGGCTTCTCACCCACGGATGGAATCTGGATGCCTCCCAGTGAGAAGCAGAACCGATCTGAGACCATCTCCTTCTTCACCAGCAGGGACCTGGACTTGGCCAGCTTGAAGTCCATCCGAGCCCAGTTGATGAGTCGCTCAAGGACTTGGAGGATACATCTACAGCCCGGCATTGATGTTGTTGTCACCGTCACGTCATCCGTAAATGCTCTGATGGGGGGCTGCTACACACCTGAGTTGGTGAGTGGTCCTCTCCACTCCACCTCTGCTGACTTCACCAACATGTTCATGGCCAACGCGAACAATATCACAGAGATGGTGCATCCAGTGATAATACCCTTCTCTAGCCGATGAAATGTTGATGTTCCAGAAGTGACTCTCAGACTGAAACAGCTGTAATAATTCAGAAAGAGCTCCTTGATCTTTCCTGGAACGTGGTGTCGGTCAAGCGAGGTTTCACCCGCTTGTGTGGTATGGATCCATAGGCATTGGCAAGATCTAGCCAGATGACTGTCAGGTCTCCTTTGCCTGCTCGTGCCTCCCAGATCAGCTGGGTGATGACTTCCTTATGCTCGATGCATCCTGGAACCTTTGGGACTGCCCCCTTTTGCACAGACTTGTCAATGTAGTTGTTACTCAGGAGGAACTCCGTCATGCGCCGGGCAACTATACTGAAGAATATCTTGCCCTCCACACTGAGGAGTGGGATGACCCTGAACTGCTCCAACGTACTTGAGTTCTCCTACTTTGGAATCCAAACTCCCTCTGCGTATCGCCGCTGCTGTGCCACCTTCCCCCTCCTCCAGATGACTTTGAGGATAGACCATAGTCGCTTCAAGAGTTTGAGACATCTCTTGTAGACAACATATGGCACTCCGCTAGGTCCTGGTGCTGGCCGCTTTGACAACTTCCTCAACTTCTTTCAAAGTTGGCTCCTTGATGTTAAACGCCGAGGTGGGTTCTGGCGGAGTTATCAAGGACCTGCATGGCCAAAGCTCTTACTCCCTTGTGCTGTCGCCGTAGGTGGCATTGAGGTACCTGTTGACCTCGTCCTCAGTACAGGCAAGTTGGCCGCTTCTTCTCTGCCCGAGGATCTTCTTGGTGAGGCTGAAGGGGTCCGAGACAAAGGCCGCATGTTTCCTGGCTCTTTCCCTACCCCTCCTACTATGCCACTCGGCTCGACGAAGGGTGGTGAGTTTTTTCCTCAAAATGCTCTGCCAGCCTGGCTTTCTTCTCTTCCCCTGCCTGCTTAAACTGCTGCCCAAGCAGTCCTTCCGAAGCTGGCCGATCTTCACCTCACGTCTGTTTGGCTCCCCTTGACCTCTGGTTTGCTTCTTCTCCTTTATGCCAAACCTCTCGGCTCCAATGCTGACGATCATTGCTGACATCGCCCGCAGCCTCTGGTCTGCATCTTCCCTTGCTGTAGCTTCGAGAACTCGTTCTAAATCTTCGTCAAACTGGAGCCACTCTCTTCCCTTGTTGGCAGCAGGCCACAAGACCCGGCAATGTTCTGAATGTTTTACATGGGCTGAAGCTTGTGGAGCGTGGAGGGTCTGGGCACTGTGGATTGACTCACGGCCTTGCTCCTCCTGCTTCTCACCAGGTACCGCACCTGTGCGTTGCACCACCTGCTTTCCCGTCAAACATTTCATTTTGGCCTGGTGGATCTTTGGGCCATGGTGGTTCTTGCAGACTTTGCCACATGAACAGACTGCACTCGTCGTTGTTTTTCCGTTGTATGAACTTCATGAATTATGAAGATATTTTTTAGGATATTGTAATTTTAAAATCTTTGTTAATGCAAGTGTGATTTAAAAAAAAAAGTAACAGAATAAATTTAGATTTTAGACGCAGCTCACTCTCTAGTGATATTTTTTGGACAAATCTGCGGGTGCCTCATGTGTTCCTTGCGGGCGACCTGAGGGTTGTGCTCAAGCGATCTCCTCTCTCCTTACCTCTGCTCTCCCCTCTCAGTTTGATGGCCAATTAAAGGTTAAGAGTTAAAATTGCGTTCTTTCCTGATGACCGCACCTTGGTGAAACAGGTTGTGCTGGTGGTGCATGTCACTCTAATGATTGCAAGCAAAGAAATGACCATTTCTCCTCACTATCTAGATGATCCAAAATAAGAATCCTTTATTGTCACTATGACAGTTTCCATCATCATTGTGAAAAACCTTTGGCAGCTCCACATTATGGTTATAGTAGTGGTCTAGCAGCAAGAAACAGTAGTGTAACAGAGATTGCACAAAAACTTGCATGTATTAAAACTGCAGCATGTATTAAATGCTGTATGTATTAAATTAAATCTCAGTTCTGCCTACCTACTTCGTCATCTTCTTTACCTTGTGGAGTGACTTAAATCACGAAATGAACGAGATGGGCATGAGTCCTGATTTTTGGCGAAGAAGCTCTTGGGAAATATTTTGTTCATCTTGGTGCTCCGTTCTCTCTGAGCTGAATGAGCTGAATCTCGACATGTCATGTAATAGGAAGGGATTTTGTCATGCAATGTATGCTCACGGCTTGGTGGAGTTGTATCTTTTTTCTAACATCGCAGCCTTCTCTATCTCCGTGTCCTTCCCATTTCTCAAGATTGAAGTTGATTTGATGGTAGATGCCGCTACTACGCATGACTATGACTTGGAATCAAGCCATGGATATCAGCTTGCCCCCACAACAAATGACAAGGATGTTGACGGAGAGCAGTTTGTGCTTGGCTATGAGATGAAGCTCCTGTAATCTTCCCATAGATGATTTCAATGGTGATTAGAGAATAACTTTGACAGAAGTTGTATGGAGAGAAGACAATGCCACAGACTTGCCCTTGCATCAAGATGTTGTTCAGGTTTTGCAGCTTTTCTTTTGACAGCTTGACAGTGGATATAATGGTGGAACAATTTAGCAATCGCAAGACTGTTATTTTTGTAAAAAGATGATTACCGTATACTTTTGTGCATGTGTGCACGTCATTTCCGTTGATGCCTTTTACATGAAAAATTATGCGTATGAATCGGAAATTTCTTCTGTGGGGGATAGATAGAGTGGATGAGTAGAATAGGTACACCTCACAACTTTGTCATTACTTTTAAGACAATAAACCTAGAGTAATGACCAACAAGTGGACCAAAGTCCAGAAATGCATACATGGTCTGACTGGCATTGATCTTTTTTCTCCTGAGCCCTCAGGAGTCTTACTCTCTTCTTCCACCTGTAGACACTTTCATCATGCAAACGTTGTGCAAACAAGTTGGGTTTCCTTTATTTCACTCTGTCTCCTGTCAAACAGACTATTCCATTTGTATGTCTGCATAGTTGATACATGCTGGGACAGTCAGAAGTCTTGAGTGGTCACACAAAGCATGTGGCACCTGCTGACAACAGCAGCTGATGATATTTACTCCAAATATGACCATTTGGAGGAAGGGATTCATAAACATACTATCAATGTACCTCTACCTTTATTTACACCAATTATTCTAATGCCAATATGACAAACCAGCTTCAGCACTTTAGGGGGAAAGGTGTTGTCATGATAAAGACATTCCGACACGATTTACTTTTTTTCTTCTGGTGTCTTGATCCAGATCAAGCTAGATTGTGGCAGCCAGGAACGGCTCTATCCTGTGAAATTTCATTGACATTCCCGTTAATCACCCAAATTAAGTCAAGGCAATGTAATTTGTATAGTGCCAAATCAGAACAGAAGTTATCTCAAGGCGCATTACAAAATGGCGCAGGTAGTGCTCCTCAACATGTAAACAGTCGAGGTCTATGGGATGGACACACATGAACACAACATATCCCTCATTAGCAACAGTGGTGTGGAAAAACTTCCATAAAAGGGAAGAATCCTCGGGCAGGCCAGGCTGTAGGTGGGCGGCCAACTGCCTTGTCCGGTTGTGTTGAAAGAGAGAGGGAAGGAGAGAGAGACAGAGACAGGTGTAGGAATGCACAGGTGTATGGGTGCACAGCAGTAGGAGAAGGACCCAGATGTCTGGAGGTCCGTCATCACTGCTGGTGTTCTAGCTGACGGCTGCAGGTTAATGTAGCACAAGACGAAACTCGAGGGAAGAAGCCCAATTAGTAACATGCATTGACAAGACA
This sequence comes from Carapus acus, assembly GCA_900312935.1. Classification (NCBI taxonomy): domain Eukaryota; kingdom Metazoa; phylum Chordata; class Actinopteri; order Ophidiiformes; family Carapidae; genus Carapus; species Carapus acus. The sequence continues at coordinate 8,279 of OMPJ01008593.1, read as the reverse complement.
GGGATGCAGGTAAGGGATGGATGCAAGTGAGATGGAGAGGAGATCGAGGAACAGGGGGAGAGAAAAGCTCAGTGCGTCGTCGAATTCTGGCCGCATAGTTTTGTCTAAGTATAACCTTTATCGAAAAGGTGAGTTTTCAGCCCACTCTTTAAAAATAGTGAGGTTATTTGCCCCCCCCCACCCCGACTTAATCTGGAAGATGGTACCACAGGACAGAGGCACGATAGGCCCTGCTTCCTATTCTACTCCTACTTATTTTTGGAATCACCAGTATCCCTGCGTTTTCGGATTGCAGAGCTCTGGTTGGATGATATGGCGCAAGCAGTCCTTTAAGGTACGATGATGCCTGATTATTGCGTGCCTTGTAAGTGAGGAGAGAGATATAAAATTCTGTTCTCGATTTTACAGGCAGTCAGTGCAGAGAGGCTAACACTGGGGAGATGTAGTCTCTTTTCTTAGTTCCTGTCAGTACACGTGTCACAGCGTTCTGAACCAGCTGGAGAGCCTTCAGTGTCTTGTTGCTACAGCCTGCTAACAAAGAATTACTGTAATCCAGCCTGGGAGGTAACAAAAACATGAATTAGCTTTTCAGAATCTTTTATTGACTGCATGTGCCTAACCATAGCAATGTTATGTAAGTGAAAGAAGGAGGTTTTTGACATTTGTTAAATGTGGGCATTCATTGGCAAATAACTGATTTTGTATGCACCAATTATGAAACTGTGCTGTCCGGTGTCAAAGCAGATGTTAATTCTGGGGCTCGACTTAGATTTATCATTTCTTATGCTGCGCTGTCTTATTCATGTACCTATCAAAGACATACTGCTGGGCTCGCCTATGTTTAGGTTTGAGTCAATTGGAAGATTATTTCGTCAAGCCCCGACAATAATGTCTGCAGCAGCTCCATTTTCATAAAAGGGAAGTTTTTTCTTTATCTACAGTACAAGCAGAAATACCACATGTCAACATATCATCAGTGTTCACACTGACAGCACCCATCACCTCGACCGTAGCCTGTGAGCGTTTTCGTTTTACTGAGGACTGAAAACCATGAATGTTGATGTAGTTTTGATCAGTGCTGGATAAATGACCACCCTGTGCTGGCTATGATAAACTATTGTTGTGTCTAATTTGCTAGCTACAATCTTGAAATGTTTTCACAACTCATCCTCTCAAAGAGGTGCTGTGGCACCTCATGAAATAAACAGCAACCATAGATAAGCCATGGAATAGATGTTGTAATGTGTGGTGGATGGAGAACGAATTCCGCAGATATTAAGCAGCTGTCTTGGCAGCCATCAGAAAGAGGCTGCATGCTGATGAGTGTGAACGTGTTTTGCAGGAACGAAAAACTGTGAAGTCCAATGCAAGGGCCCATTTTGCAACAGTATGCCCCTTGGCTTTGGGGTAATTTGGAACATTGGTGACAGTGCTGTGAAAGCTAGCACAGTTCCCTAGTTGCTATTGCTGCCAGAAACATTCTTGTGTATACGAGATGTCAGACAAGACAAGATACTGTGCCTTGAACGGTAATGATCAGTAATCTTTATTGTCATTACAAGAATTCACATTGTGTAACAATTCACATTATGTAATAAAAAGTGGTCGTTCAGTGGGCTGCCCCTGTAGCCGGGCAAGCGTGGCCCTTGAAGCATCATGCACCGGTAGACATGCTACTGTGCCGGCCCTGCAGCCTTGCTCTTGCTTCCTCTCCATTTGCCGTCCGTGCCCGTGGGGATGACGATCCACGGGGAGCAGAGACTCCTCGCTATGTCTGCTGGTTAATTGTGGGAGCGGAGAAACTCGGTGGAAATACTTCTCTCGCTATGGAACCGATAGTAAGAGGTTTGTGCCAGTTGTATATTCTATTGGCCCGGCAGAATGTGGTTGTGGAATCAGGAATCTTTTTATCGTCATTACAGCAACTGAATTGAGTAATGAAACTAAGGTGCTCCATCCCGGTGTAAGAAGTTAGGAAAGAAAGAAGGAAAAAGAAGAGAGTTTCTATAGCGAGTATAAGTAAAACGTACATTAACAAGATATCAACAAAACAAAACTGCGGAACAAAGAGCACCCGGCCGCTATGTTTGTTTGCGCTGCCATCTTGTTTTTGACATGAAATTCTCATTTCTGAAAAGTGGGGCTGTTTTCAAGACAATGAGGCCTTTTCTACATCTGCAATTTGGAATCCACAAATCCAAAGATTGTCATCTCTTTCTGTTCGTCTTATTTGGCAGAAGCTTTGACTTGCCTGGGATGTCTCTCTTAGTCTTCCATCTTTGGAGAAAGATTTGTTTAATGTCACAAGGCTACAGAATGAAGCTATGTTATGTCTCCTCAAAGACACAATAATGACACATCAAGGAGCAAGTGATCCTAGTCAGTGATCAATCTGGGACAGTAATACTGAAAATTCGCCAGTAGCCCTGCAGCTCACTTTGAGCAGTTGACTATTGATGGTGCAGTAAAGAGCAAGGAAAAAAGGATACATGGTGTTGGACTGCAGACTGAAGCAGCTTGCGGGATTGCTCAGGTCATTGTCCAATGAAAATCCTCTGTAATCACTGAATATCATTTTAAAGACATCACATCATCTATTGCCACATAGGTCGGTGACAAAATAAAGACTCAGGGTTTTTATTCACTCTCTTCCTAGAATTTATTTATAGCATTTTTATTTAGAGCTGGACTACGCCTTGTATCCCCAAACTCTGAGGGCATCAGAGTTTGCAAATAGAATTACCGCTACCGCACATTAGAAGGAGTGGACAGAGTTGGTTACTCATAGTGTATGAATGTCTCCCGGTGGCCTCCGAAGAGATGTCTTCCAGGCACACTCAAAATGGGAACGACTTTTGAGTTTCCCATGTTGGAGGCCATAAGCGGGGTGACGTCAGTGTAGTCTGCTGTTACCAAATTGGAGACAAGAGAAGCAGAGTACAATAGATGGACAGATAGACAATACATTTATTATGTCGTGAATGTTAAAACCCCCAAGCCCCCATGTTAAAACCGTGGATACTGAAAACAAAAGCTTTCTCATTGCCCATCTGCTGCTGAAGGGCACCACAGAGTTGTACAAAGTATGCTAATTGGCACTCAAGCCATTCTGGGTGCTTGTGGTGATCCAGTTCGTTGTATATGTAATTTTGGAAGTGTTTTTCACCCATTGATCTATTACCTATTTGTTTACTGTGCTGCCTCTCCTCTTATGTTTTGTTTTGTACAAATCTCTTTAATTTGTGTGTGACAGGCAGGTATATAGAGACCACATATCCCTTAATTCATAAATAAATCTGTTCAGCCGGACAAGCTGGAAATCTATTGTTTTATTCTAATCGTTTGGATGCTCTAATTTCGTTGTCGGTAATGAATTAGCTCAGGGGTACAGTTGGATAGAAGAACCCCCATGCTATGCTTTAAGTACAATGATGGATGTGTGGCACAATGTCACTATCTGTTTGCTGTCCAGAGTGCCCCATCTTGGCTTGGCGGGCACGGCCGTACTTGAGTTCCTGTGGGGCATTTGGATACAGAGGGAAGGCCAAGTGTTTGTGAGGAGAACAAATGCCAACAAAGATCACTTCAACCCCTCAAGTGATTACTTGTTAAGTCATGACAATTAAAAATTCTTGGCAGGCTATATCAAGATAGCAGACTATACTTCTGAGAATCAAAGTCAAGTCAATTTAATTTGGAACAGGTGGAGTGCAGTACATTTTCCGTGCAATAACTTCAACGTGTACCAACAATTTAAAATGTTCTATTTATTTTAATGCTATATTTATGTTTTTTTTTTAATATATTCTTCCTTTTTTAATTTATTGCCGACACAGAGAGTGGTCTGCTCAAGATTTCCTATGTTCCTATGTGACAGCTGGTTCATGTGCAAATAAATAAAAATCCTTGAATCCTTCACAAAATGAGATGCAGTGATGCTACACAGGCTACTCTCCCCTCTTGGAGCTGATGAATGTATTTAATGACGAAGAAGTGAGGGTGTGGAACATAGTGAGCATTCAACCATCAACCATATTTCTTTATCATGTGTTTGGACACCTTTTAAAGATGAAAAATGTGCCTGTCAGTGTTAGGCCTGGTGTGGTCTCTCGATGGCGCCAAATATGTTCCTAGTATTCCAAATGGATGACTCATTTTATTGCCTTTATTTTTGCCTTCCAGTCGGTGTTAACATGTTCTACATCTGCATCATCGTGTATCTGTATGGTGACCTTGCCATATATGCTGCGGCTGTGCCGATATCACTGATGGAGGTCGCCTGGTAAGAAACCTGTCATTCTTTGAGTATTTGCATTCGCAGTTTCTTTTATTGTGGAGTAAAAATGATTGATAGATGGGTTATATAAATGTCCTTATGTGAAACCTTGGTTGTTTTGGCTGGACAAATCATATTTATCTTCTCAGAATATATTGTCGCCTTGTGAGCTCAGAGAAATGACAATAAACGTCAGGCAGACAGACGCTTTGAGGCCGTCTGAACTCTTGACGTCCAAGTTGGTTGGCTTTGCTTCCAGGTAGATTTTTATTGAACTTGTTTGATAAGAACGGCTGCCAGTAAAAAGTAATATCACAATAGACTCCTCCCTCCCTTGGAGCCCACAATGCATGAAATCTTGTTTTTAATAGTTGTTTCTAAGCTCTATAAGAGTAGAATCTGAGTATGACAATCCCAGATTTTATTTTCTAGAAGTTGTTTCACAAATTAAAAGGTTGAAGTTTGGTGAACTAAGTTTGTCTGATTCATGCAGCGGAAACCACTCGTGTAGTGCAGGAAGTGTGACATACAACGAAACCGACGCCTGCTGGGGATCCGTCACAAGGAAGGACGCCTACAGGGTGTTTCTGGTAAGTGCTGCATCTCCATCCCCCCTACTCCCAACACACACACACACACACACACACACACACACACACACACACCTCTCCCTCTTTCCTGTGTTTTCCATCCCCAGGAGGAATGTAAATACAGTCCATTTTCCCAGGGACTTCATCCTCCCGATTATGTTCTCCATCACACTGTATTGCAATGCGTCCTATTCTTTAATTAGCTATTGCCTCAATTTGAGCACATAGTTCCCGTTCTGCCTGAGCACATCCTGCCCGAACATTGAACGAAACCCAAATCAGATCCGGCTGCGGCTCCCTCCCTCAAGTAAACCTCCCTAGACACCATGCCTCAGCAGCTTACAGAGAGTGTGTGTTTGGATATGCCTGTGGGTTTACCATTAAAGTCTTAAAGTCCCAACTCTGATTTTCACTTGAGCTTTTACTTTGCATGCTGACAATGATAGATGTACATATCTCCATCAGTATGTTGAGGCCTGCCTCCTTCCTTTCCACTGAACCTAGATTTAAATTTTCAGTAAATAATTTTCCCTAAGAATGAATTGCATGCCAGTGTACCATGAGAAGAATGCACACATCTTCACACTTCAAATCTTGATCTTGTTTCTTTAGAACAAATTAGTTTTGCCATGTGGAAAACCAAGGTGTGTATCTGTGTGTGTGTGTGCCAATAAAGTCAGCTCACTATGCCTCTCAGAGATTGAGAGAGTTGCCATCTTCTTTTTCACTGCCGAAAGCAAAGGATGCAAATTCTTTATAACAGGGTTCACCAACTTTTTTGGCATTGAGGGCTAATTCATTGGCAGTGAGGAGTGTGAAAGGCTAACCGGACCATTTTGATACAAACTTCATACTTCACAAAACTATACAGATCACTTTATAGTAATAATAATTACAATGTTGATGTTAATAGTTACAGTTATAGTAGCAATACTTTGAAGAAGCTACTCACATGTCAGTGATAATTATTCCCCACATTTTAGAACATGCCCCACATTTTAGAAAATGACTCGCGGATGTCTTGCGTGGTTTTGCGGGTGCAGCTCTGCATTGGTTTCGTTAGTGATCATTTTTCATTCTCTACATTACATTGGTCTATATTTGATCAGTTCCAGACTCTGCATGAAGAGTGTACGGTAGATAGGTCAGCCCCTGTCATTGGTAGTGCTCAGTGTAAACGAGGCATCCCACCCTGCCCCACCTCCTGTCCACACTACAAACTCTGTCGAAAGTGTCACATGGTCGGCTCATCGTTGCCAAGGTGCTGTCCAATGGCCACTCCAAACCACTGTTCTGTCTCGTCACAGACCTTTGCTACTCATGTGTAGTCTGGTCTCAACGACGGTATTTGGTGGAATCAATCTCAAAGTTGCTTGCTAAAAATAAGTCAAGTAGGTGATGTTTTTACAAAATCCTGACTTTTTCTCTGACTTTTTTTGATACTGCCTTGCCTCAGTGTGAGAACATTGGTGTCAGAGACTTTGAGAAAAATGCTGTGATCTGCTTGTGCATAATTTTGGCCAACTTAGCATTAATGACTTTTTTTCTTCTTCCCTACTTCCCTTCTTCCCTACGTTTGTTTGGCCAGCACCAGATATTTATAAGACAACCAATATCTTTGATACTAGACCTCATCTTATCCCAATTTTCGCATCATAACTGCCATAAGAATATCAATATCAGTATTTAGCAATTCGTATTTAGTGAATAGTTTTAATGTACAGCCCAATATGAGTATTTGAATATCAAACGTACAGGATATACAGGAAGATTGATAAATGGACAGCGAGAGAGACTGACAGCAAGATAGCTGATTAAATATGCTAATTACACCCATTGGTACAATTGGTGTAATTAGCATATTTAAGTCCTTGATAGTATTTGATGATTAAACATCAATTCTTAAGGATATCTTGTTGAATAAATTTTATAGAAACCACCCTTGTCAAATGCAGCAGCAGTATGCAGTGTGAGTAAAAGTTAACTTGCCTTTTTTTTTAACTTAATGATAACAGTCTTTGTGGTCTTATTACTCCTTATTGTAACAGCAGTCAGTTTCCCTGACAGATATTCATTTTAAGCATAGATGAATTTATCTGTCTGTAGCCGTTTTCACATAACTTGTCTTGTTCAAATAAATGAACTGGAAGTGTTAAATAGCTCTCGTCTCCCTTAAGTGTGGTTTTCTGCCAACTTTTTCTAACTTGATAGACTGAAGAGGATTCAGATGTGTTGCTTTCAAGCAGGTGATAATAGTGGAGCCACTTTGTTGTAACTATGTAGTAACACAACTAACCGCTGTGGTGGATGCAGCATTTTTTAAGAAAACAAACGGGAACCAACCAGGAGATGATTGGTCACACTATTGCCCTGGGGAGAACAATCCAAATGTGGTGATTTGTGGAAAGGGAGAGATGGAAAAAGTGGCAGCTCAAAAAAACTGTTCAACATCAGAATGGTTCATAGATTGTTACATGCGAGAAATAGACACTCACTAATGGTTACCCTAGATGGTGTCTGCCATATGTCAGAACTTTTGTATACACCTGTAGCGCTTCTCTCTGTCCCATCAAACAAAAACAGCTCATGGCCACCTAGCTCCTCGCCATCGGCTTCATTTGATCCCTTTGTTGAAAAATTCATTTTCAAAATATCACACCAGAAGCTTTTCACTTGCTTTTGCGAATTCATCCCAGATGGTTTGTGGACAGTGGACAACAGATTGTGAGATTTTTTGGCAAGAACAGCTGTCCCTATGCAGATGACTAGACATACTTCAGCACCACCCCTGATAGCCACAGGGCAATAAGCAGCCTTGAGGAAAGGTGAGGAAAAACCATCAGCTTGAAGACTGCTTAACTATATTACGTGTTGTCATTTCAGCTGTCACTCAAAAGAGTCTGCTGAAAAGTTTTCACTCTGCTAGGGCTGGGCAAAAAGATTTAATCGATTTATGGAATTTGGAGCAAAAATCGATTTTTATTTTGCAAACTCGAGTTTTTCGACATTTTTCGCGTTCCGTTTCTTGTGGGTTTCCGTAGCGCAATGTGAGCCCGCCCCCTCCCACGCGCAACACAATTTCAAACAACATGGCAACGGCAGCGTGTAAACAAGAGCTACTTCCAAAGAAAGGCACAACTAATTCAATCATATGGAACTGGTTCGGTTTTGATGCATCAGACGAACTGTTGCTACCGGAAGCAGCAGTACAACTAATCTGTTCCAGCACCTGAAGAATAAACATTCCGGAGAATGGGAGAAGTGTAACCAGCTACGAAACGAAGACGGCAGCTCTAGCACACCGGCTAAAAAGCAAATGACACTTCCTGAGAGCTTTACAAACTGTGTGCCTTATGATAAGAATGGAGCGCGTTGGAAAGCGATTACAGAGGCCATCACGTCTTATATTGCCA